>JAADYB010000026.1:0-66552 GCA_023338075.1 Phytopythium litorale
CCCCTGGCGCGCTCGCACGCGGCGCGCCGGTCGTCCGCCTCGTGCTCCAGCCGGAAGAACGGGTCGGCGCGGATCCGCAGCGCCACCTCTGGCGCGTCCAGCCGCTCCGTCTCGCGCTCGGCGTCGCCCGCCCCGCCCGCGGCCAGCACGTCGGCCGCGTCCGCCTTCTTGCGCACGCCGCGCACCATGGCGTACCCGCGCGCGGCCGGGTCGGTGCGCACGACCATGTCGCTCTTGCAGGCCGGGCACTGGAGCTGGAACTCGTACACGGGCGTCGACAGGTACGCACCGGCGCTCGTCTTGCGCGCGTTGAAGCGCACGCCGCGGCCGACGCTGGCGGCGCAGGCCGTGCACGCGGCGTCGAACGGCATCTCGAAGCGCACGACCAGCGAGCCATCGCGCTTGGCGCGCGTCCCCAGCGGGTGCGACCCGTGGAAGCGGTTCAGCGATCCGAGCGCCGGCTGCCACCCGGGCGGGTAGTAGTACCCGTCCGCTTGCGCCGCCGCCAGGCTCGACATGCTGGGAAGCGGAGCGTCCCGAGGAGCGCGACCCACGCACGATCTGCTTGGGCTGGCGCTTGGTCAGCTTCTTGGTCGGTGATGGAGGCGCGCCGTGAAAAAAAAGCAACATTTTTACTGTATTTGCTCTCGTATTGGTTTATACAAGAGTGTTGAATACGGTTTTGCAAGCATAGCGTTATAATATATACAATTTTAGAAAGTCATTGTGTTTTACTCGTGGTCAAGAGCGTGGTCGATTATTATTTTCTCAACACGCTGTCCAACATGAATTAACCTGGCGCAGCCTACATTAGTACCTCTTATCATTGATTTATGCTCTCGTAGGTACGAATCGTGGAGCTATACGAACCTAAGTGAGTACGAATTCAAAGGATAGAGGTAATACCACATCGCTTCGACGTCGGAAACACTTTTCCACCGGCCATAACGACGACTGACGGCTTCCTCGGAGGAAGCTCCCCCCCCCCCGAGCCGCCCATGCTGCCGCTCCTGCGAGGGCCCTCGGCCTGGCGCGCGGCCGACGGTGACCTCGAGACGACCGTCGGGCCGCAGGCTGCGGCTGTGCACAGCGGCGACGCGCAGGACGCGCAGACGGCGCAGCTCTCGCGGCGGTTCGCGCACTCGCTCTCGCTCCGCGGACACCGGACGCGCGGCGGGCGACTCGCGGACGGCGCGACGCCCGCGCAGTCGACAACAGGGCGGGCCCGCGTGGCGCGGACCAAGAACTGCGCGGCCAGCAAGCGCGAGGCGCGGCGGCGGCGGCGCGCGCTGCTGCAGCTCGCGATGCACGGCAGCATCCCCGCTCAAACCGAAGCCGCTGAGCGCCAAGCCACATCGCTCGGGCTGGTGGCGGACGTGGAAGCCGGCCGGTTGACGGACGAGCTGCAGCTGCTGGGCGCCATCCGCAACCTGCAGGCGGACATTGCGCAGCTGGAGCGCGCGACGCTGCTGCGCGACTCGGCCGCGCTCTCGTGGCGCACGAACCGCGCCGGCACGGCGCTGGACATCGCGAACGAGTACGTGCTGCGGCTGTCGGGAGGCTACGACCCGTGCAACCCGCTGCGCGTGGGGCCGAGCGCGTCCGGCCGCGGGTTCATGGAGCGGCTGCTGCTGCCGGACGTCGTGTGCCGCGACTTCCAGGGGCTCGAGCCGTTCCTGAACCAGTGGGAGAAGTACACCATCTTCCACGACGACTTTGCGTGCCGGCTCTCGGGCATGCGCGTGCTCACGGACACCGACAGCCTCCTGTCCGTCTACATCGCCAGCGACTTCCTCATGACCTTCACGGACAGCACCGTCAAGTACTTGTACCCAGCGCTGCACGACGAGGCGGAGCGGGATATGCGCACGCGGGGCATCGTCGACCAGCTCGTCGACGCGCGCGTGCGCCTGCCCATGGACATTGTGCTGCACTTCAACGAGCACGGCCGCGTGTTCGCGTTCGAGTCGCGCAGCCACCTGGCCACGGCGCTGGCCGAGGTGCTCGACGACCCCGCGGCCGCCTTGCACGTCTACCGCCTCGCCTGTGTGACGGTCGACGGCCACTGGAAGCTCTCGCCCGACCCGGACGCGCAGGAGCGCCAGCGCCGCGTGCCGCACACGCTCTTGTAGCGTGGACGAGGACGGAGAAGGCGGGCGAGTGGCTGATGGAGCGACAGTCATGGAGGAAGCAAGCGGTGGAAGCGGTCGTCCATCAAGCGACGTCGAGTAATATATGAACGACTGGAGTGGAGTGCTGGACACCAGAGCCGTGCATGTTCCGCGCAAAGATCGCGAGGGACACGAATGAATAGGCAAGCGCACGCTGTATTCTACATCTATCAACTTGCACACGTATGGACGGACATTGAGTGAAGAAGACTGTGCAAGCCATTGGAGACACGAGGGCGGTAAGTGCGCCACATCGGGTACTATGATGCTTCTCGGTTCTTGTCGGCTCGGGAGGCGATGACAGGGAGCGTCGCCGGGTAATACCGCTGAAAACCAGCGGCCGACGACGACACACTCGCACGACTCGCGCGGGGAGGACCCGCGCGGCGAGGCCCAGGCGCCCGATGCCACACCAAGCGTGACGCGAGGTTAACCGGCATCGAGACGCCACCACTTCCAAGCCATACCAACATGCAGCACACACACACACACGGAGACACACGCAGAGATGCATGCACGACGGACAGACAGGTTTCCCGTCAGCGAGAAGATTATTGGCTTTCAGCGCGCACCTGAGGTGCGCTCCACCAGGGCGGTCCCCGCCCCCGAGGGGGCGAACGTGACGCCGACACAAACGGTCGGCGCTGGAACGATATCGAATGGATATGGAACCTTCCGCTCATCACCGGGAAACGATTGTGTGTGTGGGGGGGGGGACACACACACACAGTATGCGTTCCACATAGAAGCGATCGTGGATCCAGCAGCAACGCCAGGGAATGAAGGCAGGGGCGGCTGGAAGCAACCTGTTTGGAGGCACTCGACGGCTTGGCGCTTGCGTCCGCGGCGGCAACTCGGTGACTGCTCGCCACGCAAATGCCGGCGGGAACGGAATGTCGCCCCTCCTCGTCCCTCCCAGCCAGAAGACCGGTCCACCACTGGACCGGTTCACGCTTCAAGTGAGTACTGGACTCGACAAAACAATCTGCTCCCTCCAGGTGTGAAGCCCTGTTACTCATTGGTGAGATTGGTTCAAATCGCTATCAACCATCTCTACTGATTTAACGCAAACAGTCGATTAAGAAGAAGATTTGATTGGACCAAAAAAAGTAATCGCTTTTTTCTGATTCGCTGATATAAAATGAGGGGAAAACGCCAGTTTTAAATCAGCACTTTTCCCCTCATTTTCAACTTCACATACAAATCTACGTCAATAAGCAAATCGTTTGTGAGGGAATACACTGTGATTTAAATCACAGCGTTCCCCTCTTCCTTGTGATTGGCTAGAAAATAATCGATAATTTGGATTGGCTGAAAATAATCATTGATTGGTGGAAACTATACCCCTGCGAAAATCGATCGGGTTACGGTGCGGCGGATTTGGGAGGGAGTCTGTCGTACCATTTCAATGTGCCAAATTGATTATGAAAGGAGAATCGTAGCATGCAAACCATCTTCACTATATGATATAAAACATTTCATGAGATGATACAGGACATGGTGGGCGTATTGTTTCGTCGAGGAACGCAAAGGGGCGTGAAAAACGATCCACCAACCGACCGACCGCATTGACCGCACCAACCGACGAGAGCAGCATGGCGGCGCGCGCGCGGCCGTACCAGCGCGTCCCGCAGGCCGACGTGGCGCCCACGACCGGCACGGGAGCCTTTTCTTCATCCGGCGCTGGTCTCGCCGCCGGCGTGGCGTCTGCGCGGCCCGCGGGCGTGACCGACGCGGGCTTCGACTTTGACGACGAGGAGTCGGACCTGGACGACGACCTGCACGACCACGCGGACGGCGCGGACGACGACGACGACGCGTCGGCCAAGCGCAAGGACAGGCAGCGGCGCTCGCGGCGCGCGGCGCGCTGGAGCACCAAGCTGCACGCGCTGCTTTGGGTCGTTGGTGCCGGCGTGACCGCCTACGCCGTCGACTTCTTCAACGTCATGTTCAACGACGCGCGCGTGAAACGGTAGTGTCGCGCTCGGCGTTGCGCTGGGTGATGAGGAGCGCTGACAGTGGCCGTGTCGATGCTTCTAGTGGGTACTTGCAGGCTGCGCTAGTGTGCACGGGGATCAACGTGTGCATCACGGCGTACCTGGCCATCTACCTGCCGTACATCAAGAAGATGCGGCTCGAGTGGAGCGTCTACTGCCCGCGCATGATCCCTGCCGCTACCGTCGTCGGCGTTCTCGCCTCCATCTGCTACATCTGCGCGCTCTGGCCGGTGTGGGGGCTGCTCACGCCCGGGCTGCTCGCGCTTCTGTTCATCGGCGCGCTCATGACGGCGCACTTCCTCCCAGCGATCTGAGAGCAACGGGACATTAGGGAAGAGAGGACAGACACGCTAATGGTAATGTATGATTGATACGCGCACTTGGAGGAGGGCGTGCACATGCATGGTCGAGGGAATAAATAGACGGCTTGGGACGCCTGCACTAGACGAGCAGCTGGTCGCAGCCGCAGTCGTGGCAGCGGAGCCGCATGGCATCAAATGGGTCCATGAAGCGGTCCTGCGTCTGCGCCTTCTCGAACGTCGGGTCGGACCAGCAGTACTCCCTGCATCGAGAGAGAGAGCGAGAGAGAGAGAGAGATCAGTGTCCGCCTTGCATTCGACGCCGACGTTGGGCACCTACCGGTGGGTCATGAACGCGGACACGAGCTTCTCCCGGAAGTCTTCGATCACGCCGTTGAACACATCCTGATCGTTCGTGCACACGGCGTAGCAACAGTCAGCTCCACGCATACAGCACAACCGGTGGACGCGTGCGTGCGCACCTTGACAGCGAACGAGAACCCGCAGGCGCACGAGATGCTGGGGGTCGCCCCGGAGGTGTCGCGCAGCGAGTTGACCTTGCAGATCGGACACAGCATGTAGGCCTCTGCGAACATCCTCGAGCGGTCCGTGAGCAACCCCACAAGACTCGCATCAATCCACGGGACTCGACGCACCGGACGGCGCGCAGACAGCAGCCTCGTCGAACGCGTCGTACTCGTGTGACGGCATGTCAGTGTCTTCAAGGTCCATCCCGGCGAGCATGGCCTCGAGCGAGGCTTCCTCGAACTCCATCATGTGCTCCGCCAGCTGCTCGTCGTTCGGGCCGGGGTGGTCGAGCTCCATCTCTGCGAGCAGCGCCTCCTCCAGCGAGTGCACGAGCTCCAGGTACTCCTGCTGGGAAAGCTTGCCCTTCTCCAGCAGCTCGTCGATCGACGAGTCGTCCGCGGCCATGCCTTCCTCCTCCCCCTCCTCCACGCGGTCGCTCTTCTCCTCCATGTCCTCGCGCAGCAGGTCGAACACGGCGTGGCGCCGCGGCCCCGCTGTCTCATCGCCCTCGACGTCCCGCTGTCCCTCCTTTCGCACGATGCGGCGCATCTCGGCAGCGATGCTCGTGCCCGCGTCCGGGCTGCGCAGCTTGGCCAGCAGCCGCCGCCGGTCCTGCCGCAGACGCTCCATGCACCGCTGCTTCAGCTGGTCCTTCCACACGGGCGGCGAAAGCGACGCGCGCGCCAGCGTCTTGACCGACGCGCGGCGCTGGTCCTCATGCCGAGCCATCGTCCTCGTCGTTCCTCCTGTGGCGGTCAGCGGCGTCGCGAGCGTCGGCTTCTTCTGCTTCACTCCGGGAATGAGCCGCTTCTTTCCTGGTGCTTTTCCCGCGAATGGCGCCAGCTCGAGTCGAATTTCGCGCGCGAAAAAACAAAAAGGTTGCCCGAAGGTCGCTTGGACGCCAGTTGTTCAAATCCTGTTTAGTGACATTATTGCATTCTTTTCAGTGACCTTGAAGTGGTTCGAAGAGCTCAGAAGGAGGTGGAAATGATCATGTTCATGTGCTGCAGCGACCGCCGGTCAGGAAGGAGAGGCGATCAATGCACGACGAGCGACTCGTCCGTGTCATACCCGAACTGCGTCTTGTACTGACGGAAGAGCCGCTCGATCTCGCCCACGTACTGCGCGTGAACGGCGCGGATCTGCGCCTCAGTCGGCTCGTCCGTCTGCGTCGTCGGGATCGGCTTGCCGTACACGACGCCGAACGTCTTGCCCGCGGGCATGCGCTTGGGCATCCACATGAACTTGCCCCAGAACACGATGAGCGGGATTCGCAGCGTGCGCTGGAAGAACTTGATGACGCACTGCGGAGGGTTCCAGCGGCTTCAGAAACGAGCGGCATCATGTCAGTTCGATGGAGGAACAAGCATGACGTCCGACACGAACGCACTTGTGGAGCCACTTCTCGCCGAAGACGAAGGTCGGGACCAAGTCGGCGCCGTGGCGGATGGCGAGCCGGACGAACCCCAGGCGCCGGCTCAGGATGATCTCGTTCTGCCACGTCAACGCGTCAGACACTGCCTGGCAGGTCTCCGCACGACACTCAAGATAGACGCCAGCCGACGCTCACCTCTTTCGAGTACGGGTTGGTCAAGAAGATCTCGGGGACGCCACCAGGGTAGACGTAGACGCTGTGGCCGGCCTCCAGGACCTGGTTGGCCGTCGATCGAGACGCGTCCACGCAGCCCATCCTGGGTGAGAACACCATGAGCACTTGCTGAGCACGGATGCGTCCATCCACCTCCTGGGACATTGTCGCCTCCAACTCACCACAGACACAGGTCGCGGCCGAACGGAATGTAGAACATGGTCGACGCACCCAGAACGCGCGTCATGATGTCGGGGAAGACGCGCTCCCAGTTGCCGCCGTACGACGTGAGCCGAGACAACACAATGATCCCGTGCGGGTGGCAGCCGAAGATGTACTTGCGCGAGCTGTCGAGCTCCTGCTCGCGGATGATCTTGAGCCCGAGGTAGTGCGCGGTGACGTTCCACATGGAACACATGCGGAAGGCGTCCCAACCTCGCCCGGCCGCGCGCTTGTGCGCTCCGTCCAGGAACGACGGCACGTACAGCGCCACGACCGCCACGGCCACGAGTCCATAGCCCGCCTGGTACGCCCAGTAGACCAGCGCGAGGATCGGGATGCCCCAGAAGCTGTAGTGCACGGCCGTGAAGATGTACAGGTGCGTGACGACGGCCTGCAGCCACTGGGGCACGCGCGAGTCGTGGCGGAAGAAGGGCGGCGCCGAGTGCTCAAACACCTCTGGCGGCGCGTCGTCTGTGGGCTTGAGCTTGAGTTTGGCGGGTGACACGTGCGCCTCGAATGTTGGCTCGGGCTCGCGGGTCTCGTCCGCTGCCATGTCGTCCTTCTCTACTTTCTCTCGCTACTTTCTCCCAAGTGTCGTGCTCGCGGCTGTGCCTCGCGTGGCGTTTTGTCGACTGCGCAGCGGGCTGAAGCACGCGGCACATCCTGAACTGGCGACTGCCTCATGAGGGCGACAGGAAGCGACACAAGAGACCGAGAGACACACGCGGAAACGGTCGCGGGAAGCCGCCGCCAGGTTTCGATTCTTTGCCACGAAAGTGAGGTGCAGGGACGGAAACTTCTGGAGGCGGGGGAAAGGATGCAGGCCCATCGACTCGCCCCCGCTCGTTCACTCAGCGGATGACGAGCGTCTCGTCCTCGTCGTAGCCGTAGACGGCCTTGTACTGGCGGAAGAGCCGCTCGATCTCGCCCACGTACTGCGCGTGGATGGCGCGGATCTGCGCCTCGGTCGGCTCGTCCGTCTGCGTCGTCGGGATCGGCTTGCCGTACACGACGCCGAACGTCTTGCCCGCGGGCATGCGCTTGGGCATCCACATGAACTTGCCCCAGAAGAAGATCATGGGGATCTTGAGCGTCTTGCGGAAGAACGCGATGACGCTCGCAGGCGGGTTCCACACACTGCGACACAGTGGCACACACCACGTCAGTCAGCCTTCCTCCCATCACGTCGTCAAGCATGGGGTCCATGACGGACGGCGCTTTACTTGTAGAGGAACTTCTCGCCGAAGACAAAGCTCGGCACGAGCTCCGCGCCGTGGCGGATCGCCAGCTTGACGAACCCGAGGCGCTTCTTGAGCACCAGCTCGTTCTGTCGCGCACAGTCCACTCGTCAGCTCCGGACTCCCTTGTTCGACGTGCCCTCATGCACGCACGCACCTCCTTGGTGTTCGGGTCGCACAGGAAGATCTCGGGCACGCCGCCGGGGTACACGACGATGCTGTTGCCGGCCTTGAACACCTTGTCGGCCGTCGACCGGGAGGCGTCGACGCCGCCGAGCCTGTGTCAGGTGTCAAACGCAAGACTGGCATCGTGAGCATCCCGGTCCCCATCACCAGGTCGCCAGCGTCTCCGCTTCTCGTTGAAACTGCGAGGCAGGCGCGAGTCCTTACCACAGGCACAACTCGCGGCCGAGCGGCACGAAGAACATTGTCGACGCGCCGAGCGCTGCAGGCGACGAGCAAGAGAGACACGAGTGTGAGAGCGTGAGCTTGAGCATGCACGGCGAGCTGCGGGACGCATGCAGCGGCTCCCATGGAGGCGAGAGGACGCACCGCGGGTGACGATGCCCGGGAAGTACTTCTCCCAGTTGCCGCCGTAGGTCGCGATGCGCGAGAGCACGATGATGCCGTGCGGGTGGAAGCCGAAGATGTACTTCTTGCTGCTGTCGAGCGCCGCCTCGCGGATCACCTTGACGCTGCGGCGCACCAGTCGTCCGGGTTAGCACAACGCGCCGTGGACGACGAGCGACGCGCGGACTGACTCACCCGAGGAAGTTGGCGCTGACGTTCCAGATGCGCGACCGCCGGAAGCCCTCCCAGGCGCGGCCCGTGCCCGTCTTGTGCGAGCCGTCGAGGAAGGACGGCAGGTACAGCGCCACGAGCGCGACGACCACGAGTCCGTAGCCCCACTGCATCACGAGAGAGAGAGAGAGGCATGGTCGTGAGCGCATGGGTGAGAGCATCGAGTGAGAGGCGCCGCGCACCTGGTACATGAAGTAGAAGAGCACGAGCACGGGCACGGCCCAGATGTTGTAGTGGATGAGCGTGAAGCTCCACACATCCTCGACCAGCGTGCGCAGCCACGTGGGGCAGCTCTCCGGGAAGAACTCGGGCGCCTCGTACACGAGCGCACCCTCGGGCAGCTCGAGCGTCTTCTGCGCGGTGGCGGCGGCCGCCTGCTCCTGCGCGGCGGCCTCGCCCTGCTTGCCCTCGTGCGCCGTCATGCTGAGCGTCTGGGGCCTCGCGTCGGGTCCTGGCGGGAAGTGGTGAGCGGTGGCGCTGGTAGACGAGGACGAGGCCGAGGCGCTGCGGGAATGTGGGGTGCTGCTGCTGCCTGAGTGACTCACTGGCCGCGATGAGAGCGAGAGCGGAGGGAGATGATCCCGCACCCATTCGCGATCGATGTCATCATGGACACGCACGCTGTTGACGTCGACGGTTTGGAACGGGTGGTGGTCCCTGCTACATTTGATGGATGGAATGAAGAACGGAGACGGAATCGGAAACAAAGTCTTCGATAGAAGTGTCTTTCAGACGAATAGCACCTAATCCGCTAGAGTTGTGCGGGACTGACCAATCGTAGCATTGTTCTTCCTATCAAAGCAACATTATAGCAGGTCCAACGAATTTGAAGACAAAACTAACGAACTGTATCGGATGCGGAAGTGATGACATAGTCAAGTCAAAGGAATCAATCTACCTCTATCCGACACAACATATGCAATCATCGGCCGTCTATTGGCTAAAATCCTCTATTCAACACGTATCTGATGCCTGCACACGTATCAAACCCATCCTCGGTGAAATGTTCGTCGCAGTGTTGAAGAGATCCCCACAACCTTCTTCTCCCCATAGTGAAAGCAGGAGGCGAGAAGGCGATGGACGCGGACGACGGCAGCGCCTCCTGCAACGCGGACGCCGGCGCGCTGGTGCAGGCGGCGCGGCGGCTGCTGCAGGAGAAGAACATCGACGCGGCGCGCCAGCGGTTCCTGCAGCTGCCGGAGCTCGAGGCGCGGCGAAAGCGGTACCTGGAGGACGTGCTGCGCGACTTCTACACGGCCGGGCTGCTCGACACGCAGGTGCTGCTGAGCT
This sequence comes from Phytopythium litorale, assembly GCA_023338075.1. Taxonomy (NCBI): domain Eukaryota; phylum Oomycota; class Peronosporomycetes; order Pythiales; family Pythiaceae; genus Phytopythium; species Phytopythium litorale. Next base: position 10,135 of record JAADYB010000026.1, read on the forward strand.
TCCTCGAGAGCCTGCCGAGCTGGCAGTGGACGCTGGACGGCTGCGAGGTGCTGCACCGCGTGAACGAGGCGCTGCGCGTGCCCGCGGCGCACAGCGAGCTCAAGCTGCACCTGCAGTTCCCGCAGCTGCCGCTCGCCTTCTTCCTCCACAAGCTCATGAGTCACCTCGAGGGCAGTGTGCGCGTGCGCGCCGAGAGCTACTGGTACCAGTGGGTCAGTCCCACGATCCGCGCCGTCGTCATGGGCAAGGAGATCCTGCTCGAGGCGCTGACGAGGCGCGAGCTCATGTACGCGCCGAACAAGGACTTTGTCTTCGACCACGACCGCCGCAACGTCTTCACGTGGACCAAGGACTGGGCACCGGACGAGAACAAGGAGAAGTGGCGCCTCATACCGGCCAACACGCAGAAGGACTGCTTCCTCATCCAGAGCGTGCGCCACGACGAGTACCTGTACGCCGCCGACTACGCCAAGTTCAAGCGCGACGACAAGGGCCACGCGCGCTCGCGGGTCTTTCTCTGGCGCAAGAAGAACGAGTCGCCTGGTGCTTCAGGCCACTGGCAGCTCATCCCGCTCGACAGCGAGCGCCGGGACGTCTTTGCACTCTACAATGCCTACCAGAAGGAGTTCCTCTACGCGCCGACCGACTTGTACGACAGCGACCGGCGACACGTGCTCACGACGCGGGACCGCCAGCACGACCCCGCATGGCTCAACGAGCGCCAGTGGCGGCTCATGCCGTCGTCGTTCCCGCCCATGGAGCAAGGGATCGAGGCGTTCTTCGTCAAGAACTACCCGCTGGCGGTCGACAAACTCTCGGAGGCGCTGCGGACGCTGCCGGACAACACGGAGCACGTCAAGTGCTTTGCCTACCGCATGACGGCCAATCTGCGCATGCGCCACTTCGACTTGATCGAGCAGGACTTTTTGAGGATCCAGGACCTCGGAGGCGACAAGGCGGCCATCTTCCACGGCCTCGCGCATCTGTGGGAGGAGAACGCGACGTACTTGGCGACGGTCGCGGACCAGATCTCGGAGAACCCGTTCTTTATGCACCACCAACTGGCACGCGGCGACCATTTCTTTGTCCGCAAGAACTACCAGGCGGCCGTCGTGTGCTATCAGGAAGCAGCGACCGCGGTTTCCCCGAGTAAGCCGTCTGCATCAGAGTCTGCCTCGGCAGCGGATTCAGAGGAGAGCCGCGAGACCAAGCGGAAGCGCGCACTGGCATACGTCTGCTGCGCTAAATGCTTCTACGCGCTGGACGAAGTGGAGAACGCGCAGCAGTACCTTTCGATCGCGCAGGATATTGGAGACCTGCCAGTCGACAGCGAGGCCACAATCCTGCTTTGGATGGGCAAGTGCAAGCGCAAGCAGACCGAGTACGACGAGGCGCTGAGCTTGCTGGAGCGTGCGTTCGATCGCGCGTCGGCGGCCGCGACTGTGACCACTCCGTCGGCCAACACGACGCTGAAGCGGTCGATCCTGATGGAGATGAAGGTGGTGGGGATCATGCGGCAGAAGATATACGATACACTGTTCGGGCGAAGCAGCGATGTGAGAGACTCTCACGACGAAGGAACCGACAGTGGCGCGAATGGCGTGGAGGCGGCCAATGAAGTGGAGAAGACGCTCCAGCAGGTGATGGACCTGTTCATGTGTCCGCTGAGCCTGGAGCTGATGGACGACCCGGTCATGACGCCCACGGGCAACACATACGAGCGCTCCATGATCGAGCGGCACTTGGACGTGAACGGTAAGTTCGACCCACTGACACGCGCGCCGCTGACCAAGACGCAGTTGTACCCGAACCGTGCGCTGAAGTTGCTGATGGAGACCATGCTGAGCGAGCACCGCTTGGGTCTGCTGCTCGCCTCGTGTGCCACCTAACCAGCAGACAGACATGCATGTAGTTGCTCGGCAAGTGAAGAAACCCGTGGGAAAAGTGATGAACGCCCTCCATGAGAGGCAGTAAGCCTGTCATTGGTGCTTGGGTCAAGTTGAAGTGAGCTGTTCATGTGGACTATCCCAGATCAACTTCTAGGAAACCGAGTGGGACCTGATAACGGCTCACATTGAGCCAATCAGAACACGCAGTGACGGTCCATCCGCCCAATCACCGACCTTCATTTGCAGAATGTGCGCAAACTGGGTGGAAACTTCAAGGCGAATGCTTGTCATTGACATGCTCCGGCCTCAGCTTTATATAGCCCACCGCGACGCGAAACGGGCAGGCGGCCATTCTTCATCTTGCCAGCAAGCACACAGAGCAAGTCAACCCACTCTCGGTGCTCCTCTGCGCTCCTCCGAAGCTCCAAGGCTCAAGCCAAGGTCATGGCGTCCAAGACGGAGGCTGCAGGCGTCGGCATGGCCGTCGTCGCGACCTTCCTGCGCGTCGTGAGTGCGTCTATCGGCAGCTCGGCGATCTTCCTGCGGGACAACTGCTGGGGTGTCTACAGCGCGTCCAGCCGCACACTCCACGCGATCAACCGGCCCGAGGTGCGGCTCATCCTACGCAAGCGCTGGAGCATGCAGCGTGCCGTGCTGCTGCAGCTGCTCGCGTGGAGCGCTCGCACGGTAGCGCGCAATGTGCGTGGCTCGGTGCGAACCGCCAGCGCTCGCTGGGGCGCCGCCATGCACGCCAAACTCATGGACGCGGCGCTGCACCTCATGGGCGCCAACGCCCCGCTGCCCGCGATCGAGTACGACGACCACGGGTTCTTTGACGAATTCAACGACGTGCTCGAGACGCCAAGGCCGTCGAGACTTCACCCTCGTGTGAAGAGCGCGACGAAGACTTCAGCTACTACTGCTAGTAACGACAAATTGGAAGAGGAGGGGTTCGAGGTGCTGCCTTCGCCAGAGGACGACCCGGCGTTCTACAGCGAGTCCAAGCACAAGCGCAAGCCAGCCAAGCTGCTGTTGTCCGAGAGAGCAGGCGTGGCTCCGTCCGAGGCCCTCACGAGCCCCATGTGTCTGGAGAACTACCTCTGCGGGTGCGGCGACTGCCCCCAATACGAAGCGATTGCGCAAGACGTCGACGAGTACGCCACCTGGCTGGACGAGACCGAAAAGATGCGCGCGACACGGCTGCTGCAGGCGCTGTCGACCTACAGCGAGGACATTGAGTACTCTCGCGAGATGGTCGTCGCGGCTGAGGAATGCCTGCAGGTGTGGCAGGGCGACGAAGACCGCGCGTTCAAGTCCATGACGGTGCTCTTTGACGAGCTGCCGCGCCTGTGCGCAGGTAGCGCTTAGGAGTGCGGGCGATCCCTATTTTATTCCCCATTTTTGAGGTCGCCGTCTGCTTGGCCAGCAACAGCAACACGTTGCTCTCATCAGCACTAGCTTGTCCATACGAAAATCACAAACAGCAGTTGAGTGTCCATGTCATCGGCTTGTGAGCAATGTCTTCAGTGTGGTTGATGGTCATCACTCGTCGTCTGTGATTCCTCCGTCCTGGTCTTCAAACATGCGTCGTACGTTCTGGTATGACGATGTGAACTTCGGGCCTTCCCAGAAGATCTTTCGGCACACGCGGCAGACCCAGAACTCGGTGACCACCTCCAGCACGTTCGGGTGCACTTCGTCATCTTGCTGCGTCCGCACGTACTCGGCATCGACAATGTCGAAGCCCTTGGCGTTGCATCGCGCGCATCGGGACATCATCTCTGACTCGACAAGGCGAAGCGCAAAGTGCGCGCGCACCTCACGGAACTGCTCGTGCGGGTCGTCGCTGGACACGACGAAGCACGCGCCAGCATCACGGCGACTCGCGAGCTTCTTGTCACGTGTGAGTAGGATGCGCTGTTCGCGCGAGGCCAGTGCAAGCAGCGCAGCTTTGTGGTCGTGTGCGCCAGTCTTCTTCGGGAATGCGTACGGGTCCCAGACGACCACATCGTGGCCCATGGTGCGCAGCCACTTGCCCATGCGCACGACCATGGAGTCAGCTAGGAACTTGAGCTCTTGCTTGGACAGCGACAGCGCATCAGTCGTGCTTGTACCGATGGTTGCTTCTCTGCTTGAAGCCGAAGAAGGCGCCGAGGCTGCAGAGCTGAACGCCGACACGCCTCGCTGAATGTCCGCGACAGCTTCAACCTCGATAACAGCGAAGAACGCGCGTGACTCGAGGTACAGAAGCGCATCCGGAGAACCGCCACCGCAAAGCAAGTGCTCTGCATTCTGTAGACTTGCATCAGCGTATATCGGGATATCGGGAGTGTTGTCGTCTACGTCACTGGTGCTGCTGATGGCTGGGCCGTGACTGAACGGAGGGATCGTCCCCGGCGAGAACCCGAACTGAGCCTGGCACTCCAAGGCAGTCGCGAGCTTGATCTTGCGGCGACTTACGCCGATCAAAACCGCAAGCTGCGCTGTATCCAGCTTGCAGCTCGCATCGATGCACGCGACGCTCGGACGCTCTGTCGGCATATTGAATCTCGTTAGCACATCATTGCACTTGCAACAAGTCACCAGGAGAGACAAAGCGTACCATCCGCAAAGAAGCAAATGGTGTTGACAGCGACTATCGTTGGGCGATCGTCTGTCGACCCGTGCTTGAGAAGTTCGTGGGCGACCGAGACGGGGAGGAACTCGAGGCACGAATCGATGGCGCTGTCGCCATCAGAATCCTCCTCAACCGCAGACTTCCGACTGCAAGATTGCAGCCGCTGATTCCAGTAGTTCTTGATGTCATCAGGGCCACGCAGGCGGTCGGGCTGATCGGAGGCAAGATGCGCGGTCGTCTTGCATGATTCAAGCCACTTGGCGTGATACTCTCTCCTCAGCGCGAGGGCGGCTTCGGCGTCGTCCTCGCCCAGCGGGGACGACAGCATCAAAGAGCCGATATGGGTAGCAACTTCCTTCCAAGGTGGTAGCGTGGCGTTTGTCGGCGGTGGGTCTATGACATTCATGCTGACAATCAAACCAGCACCAGTCAGTACTTCATCTCAAAAAGAAGCAACTCTTCCTGGTGCTGCCGAACCAACTTACAGTTTGTCGATGATTTGGACAAGGCAGTACGCGTCCAGAGCTGCGTAAGTAAGCTGGTCACGGGATAGCGGGCGGGCGTCCCAATTCGAAAGCTGCATCTTCTGCTTGTTCCCGATGAAGATGCACGATTGAAACAGTCAGTATGGCCAACACTTTGGCGTCATTGAGGGAACCAACCCACTTTGTCCAGCGGCTTGCCCAATATGACGCTAGTGGCGCTCGACAGACTGTTTCCAGTCGACGCTCCGAAGAACTTGTGCACGATAGAGTTGAGCTGCTCGCATCAACACGATTGGGAAGGCGTACGTGAGGGACAACTTGGAAGAAGGAGCACCAGCTTCCTGGCTGAAACGAGCGTACCTCGAGGAACGGAGCAGCTGATCGGCACGCAGGTCGCTCAGGAAACGTTTGATGAAGCACTGGAGAAAGCGTGATTAGCTGCAACTCATTGGAGCAGGCGTGGATAGACAATCATCAGTGCTCCGTACCCTTCAAGTCGGTGTCAAAGCCGAAGCCAACTTTTAGATGCGCCTGGGAGTCGAACAAGCGAGAGAGAAACGAGTCGAAGAGATAGGAGCAATCCTGAACAGTATGGAGAGCACGCAGCCTGGTTAGTCCGTGAGTACGACCATCATTGCCTGGGTTTCTGCAGACACTTGAATTACATGCAACGCAAGCAGATCGATGATGAACACCCTCGTCGCTGTTGCGATCTGCAAAATACTCGCAACTGCAGTCGTTGTCAACGAGCCGGTGGCAGCTGCGATCTTGCTTGATGTCGGCTTCCACTCGACATCAAGCCCCACAATGTGGTCTTGGTCAAACGCAGAGCCGTTCTTGAACTTGCACTTCGCATCTTCCTGCTCACCCTCCGGTCCGAAGAAGTGTTCGTATGCTCTCCGGACGTCCACCTCGGTGGAGCAAAACTGCACAGCGGAGTCGCAATCCAGCTCCAGCTCCAAGAACCCGTTGACTGCCGCGGCAAATGTGCTGCCGTGAAACTGTGAGACTCCGCGCAGTGACGAGTGGGCCTCGCTACTGATGTGGAAATCCTCGAGCTGCAACACATTTGCAAGTTGCACCGCGCGGAAGAACTCGCCAGCCGCCACCATGCTGTCGAGCACCGTTCGTCGAAGCGACTCGTCGGTACCGGCGAACGAGATCGCAATGTCCCAGCGCTGCTTCTCGATCAACTTCATCAACCCGTCGTGGAAGTACAAATGCTCTGATAGAGGCGACACCCACCACATTGTCAGTATGAGCATACCCACGTACGGCAACGAGTGAAGGGTACCGATATCAGGGTATGCTTCCTGGAGTTCGAACTTGTAGACGAGATGATGCGCCTGCCTCAGTTGCAGGGGTTTAGGCAAGTTTGGTGATAATGAACTGAAGCAACTCGTTTTACCCGTTTGAACTCTTGAACAGCGACTGCTTCTTCAACTAGGAGCCGGGCCAAGGCTGCAAAGTCGAAGGCATCGTACGATTCCATTTGTCGAGGTTAGTATTCCCTCATGATGATGATAACATACCGAGATAGTGGGTTGGAAGCGATGATGCAACGCACCCTTGTCTGAAGACTGGTCGAGAGTCTTCACAAGGAGCTCCGCTGACGACCAGTCTTTGGAACCTGTCATCGCTTTGACGTAGGCGCTGAGCGGCCAGTCGATGGAGGTGAATATGCCCACAAGCTTGATCAGCGCCGTGTAGCTTCTAGCCGACAGAAGACTGCTCGCTGCTTCCATGACGAGCGTGCTGTCCAGATCGGCGATGGCAAACAGCTCGATCATTTCTACGAGCAGCTTTTGATCCTGCGTTCGAAGGACCCGCCAAGCCAGTCGTCAGTGTCGACCGCATCAATTCGAACAGCAAACCGACAGAACGTACCACGAAGATCGAGTCGCCCAGACCCCGAGCGCAGAACTGACGAAGCTCCAAGTTGCTCCGCCCTTCGTGACAGCAGAGTGCCAGCTGGACGCCTCCTCCTTCCCCCTCGGTCAGTTTCTTCAAGGCGTTGACGACCATGAACGCGAGTGGTGCGAATGGCTGGGCCTGCTTCTTCTTCTCCTTCTTCTCCTTCTTCTTCTTCTTCTTCTTCTTGTCCTTCTTGCCACGATCTGTCGTAGTGAGTTCTGCATCTCCAGTGGTGGTGTCTCCAGTGTCACCATCGATACCGTCGACGCTTCCTTGCGCTCCCTTCTCCTTCTCACGCGCCAATAACAGCACAACGCGGGACACGAACGGCCAGAATGCGCGCTCTGTCCCGCCACTGAGGCGTCCGAACACGCCTGCCAGCGCCGCCTCCATCTCCAGGAAGCGGTTCACGCCGCGCTGCGGGGCCGAGGCGTAGAACGCGTCGTGCAGCGCGGCCACCCACGCCAGAGCCGCGAACTCGTCCTCGCCCGCGTCTGCATCCGCTATCCGCGACTCTGCAGGTCCACCGCCATGCCCAGGACCCGCTGTCCGCGCCGAGAAGAGCGTCTCCAGACACGCCGCCACTTGCTGCGGCATGCTCATCAGCTGTCGATGCAGCACGCCACTGGTAAATTTCAGTTATGCTTCGAGTTCCTTCGTTACGTTGCTATGCAACATAAATGAACAGTTACGTTGCACAAAGAAGTTGCGCTCCACAACTGGGTTGAAGTGACCATCATTCACCTAGAAAGTGCACCCACCATCATTTTTACCATTTCGAGTCCAGTCCGCCCGTCCAAGCATGTGATGGGAAGGCGCCGTGCGGTGGCATGGGGAGGGCGGTGGTCATGGTGGCGGCGTCATTCCTCAAGGAGATAGGCGATCGCCATGACGAGCGACGTGTCTGCGCTGTCGACGGGGCTGGGGAGCGACCTGGTCGCGCTGTACGAGGGCTGGCGGGGCGGAGGAGCCGAGGAGCGGGACGAGGCGGCGGTCGCGTGGATCGCGCGTCTCCACGCCGCTTTTTACGGCCGGGAGCTCGCGCGGGTGCCCAGCAGGTTTCAGCACGTGGAGCAGGTGCTGGCGGACGGCTTCGCGCGGCTGGACGAGGGCGGGGCGGACCAGCACGCCTTCTACAGCTTCGTGGCGGGCGTGCTGGTGCGACTGGCCTCCAACGACTGCGTGGCCTCGCCTTGCCATGGGGAAAGCGCCAAGAAGAAGAAGACCAAGGGGAAGGCGCAGCCCACCTCTCCGCTCGCGTTCCTCGTCGTGAACGCGCTGAAGGCCCTGGGGAACGGGCAGGAGAAGCACCGCGAGCTGTGCCGCCTGCAGGGAGAGACGAACGAGGAGCTGAGAGCGTTCTGCGTGGGCGGTCTCGGGAGCGGATCAGCTGTGGTAAGCCCACCGACCGTGCGCTGGACGCAGCTGCAGTCTCCTCCTCTGACGCGATAGCTGTGTCCGTGACAGGACCAGAAGCTGCTGATCGAGCTGCTCGAACTCTTCCGCATCACCGACTTCGACTCGCCACTGGTCGACAGCGCGGTGGACGCGCTGCTGCTATCCAAGAATCACAGCGCGGTGATTAAGCTGTGCGAGATCCACCCCCACGCAGTGTCGCGACTGCCTGAAATCGCGCAGGCGATGGCGCAGGCGAAGGACTGGGTGTCAGCCGAGCTGCTCGTGAGAACATTTGACGACAGCGACACGAAAAGTAAGTAGCCGTGCCGGTGGTGGAACAGGGTTTGTTTAGATTGCTGCTCGTGCTGACAGCGGTGTTTGCTCGCAGGACTCGCGAGGGCATTGATTGAGACGGCCATTGACACACGCGACTTCAAGCGAGTATGCGGACACTCATTCACACTGCGACGGCTGAGAGCGAAATAGCTGACGACGTTCGTTCGCAGGCCCATCGTCTTGTGTCCAACTTTGCTCTTCAGCAGGAGTACCCGGGCATCGGTGAGGACGGGCCACCCGTTCGTTCGTCTTGCGCTAGCTCGGATCTCACATGTGTGTGTGGCGTGCGTAGATGTCATGTACAGCCGAGACGGTTTGACGCGGCTGATCGAGAACAAGCGCTGGCAACTGGCGATTACGTTTGTCGGAAGCGACTCTACCCTTCAGCGAATTCTGCTCACACACATGCTCGCGGTGGGAGAGCTGTCGTTCGCCACAAAGCTGTTGGAGCGAATCCCGGCCGGCGACAACAAAGAAGAGCTGGTGAAGCTGGTGTCGGAAAGCGCGGAGAGCGCTATCGCGACCGCGACATCTCCTCGCACCGTCGGCCGTTCAGATCCGGCTGGGGGCGATTATCTCAAGTTGGGTCTCAGCGAAGATGCTGTTCGATTCTGCGATTCCGAAGACGCCGTTCGGGAAGCGATCGAGCTCTTCTTTCCTGCGGATGAAACCCACGACCGTGCTTCAGGGCGTCAGCAAAGCACCAGCTCATCGGCTGCGGCCGCGCCAGCGATGCGTGTGATCGGGTTGGATGTAGAGTGGCGACCGGTTTCGTCTCGTTCGACTTCAACCAGTTCGCCGATCGCGAGCATTTTGCAGATTGCGTCGTCCTCGGCGGTGGTTATCGTCGACTTGCTCCAGTTGCACGTAAGTCAGTGGATACCCGGGCTCTGAGATGCCTGACGATCACCTGACAGCGAGGATTCGTTGGTGTTGGGATGTTGGCCAGAACTCGGATCTTCTGTTCGAGGACTTCATCGGCCGGCTATTCTCGTCGCCTTCGCATCTGAAGGTCGGGTTCAACTTCGAATCCGACTTGAGAGGTAAGCCGACATTTGGCACGGGAGGCACTCGGGCATTTTCGCTAACATTATGGATCGGTCACCTGTCGCGTTCCATACTCAGTGCTGCACCACACATTCCCGGAGAGAGCCGCTTTCCTGAAGATCACGTCGTTCTTGGACGTGCGTTCAAGAGCGGCTTGCTTGTGACGCTCGTATATCTCGGTGCTGACACTTGTGCGTATTTTGCATTCCTCGCAGCTCAAAGACATCAACGATACATCGAGCGGATGTGCTGGTGGCAACAGTTTGTCGACGACTACAACAAGCTTTCTCGGCAAGCCGCTGAACAAGGTAAGTGTCGAAGCATTGCGGCGTTTCGTTGGCATTCTTCCGGCAGCATCTAACCCTTTCACTCTTTTGCTGGGACCTCTCAACAGAAAATGCAGCTGTCTGATTGGGAACAGCGTCCGCTGTCGAGCCAGCAAATCGAGTATGCTGCGCTCGATGCGCATTGCTTGGTGAAGATCGTGGAAAAGATCTCGGATGGGACTGGGTACGATCCATTATCGTGCTCGGAAAGTATCAAGGCGATCGACACTCACCCTCATGAACGAATGCTCTGCAGCAGTGCCAACCAACCTCTGAAGCAAGTGATTCCACCCCAGGCGAGCGGCCGTGCCTCCGTGTTGTCTTTGACGACGCGATTGGGCACCGAAAGTGTTTCGCAGTGCGTTGCGAGGCGCACCGAGTACCAATCCGCCTGGATGACTCGTGTCACCGAGTCTCACAACGCTTCGCCCGTGGTGTCGCCTCAAGAGGTTCAACGGTTTTGGCACCAACAGATTGACAAGCACCATCACAGTATCGCGCGCTACCAGGAGCAGGATCCGCGGTTTGCGAGCATTTCGTTTGTTCCGTACGGCGCTCTGAAGACGCTGCAAACCTCGAGTGAAGATCGGCGCGAAATGTTTCGTCCGGTGAACAGCATTTGCCTCTTTGCCGCAGGTATGCTTTTTTGTCCTTCTCATGCGGCTGCAAACGTGGCAAGCGCACTAACCTAGCTCGATGTGTTGGCATACGGTTGCAGACCAGCCTCGCGTTGTCTGCATCGATGCGCGACGCAAACTAGACATTGGGAAGCTCGCGCGAGCCTTCAGAGTCGGCCGTCGCAAGGTTCGACTGGCAACGACAGCCGAATGCGTGGAGGTGTTTGGGTTTGCTCCTGGCACTGTCGCTCCGTTCGGCCATCGAGCATCGACGAGCGGGTCGGCTGCGGGCACAAATACCCCCCCTGACGATGCGAAGATCCCGATCTATGCGGACTCCAGCCTCCAAAATGCTGGCTATCTCGCTGCTGGAAGCGGGTCAACTGATACCGTCATCTGGGTCAAGTCGGCCGCGTTCTTCGAGCTCATCGATATCGCTGCTGTCGGAGACTACGCTACTGCAGAGCCAGCTGATGACTTCGTTGTGGCTTCTGGGTTGTCCGAGCCGACCTCCGACGCCTGCACTGCCGACGGGCTTCGCGCGAGCACCGACAACACGCAGGGTGCGGTCGAGTACAGGTTCCTCGCCGACTCGATGGTGGCTCAAGTTGGACGGTGGCTGCGGACCACGGGTGTCGATGTCGTGATCTGGAACGACGCCTCTTCCTCGAACGCGCACGACCCAAAGAGGGAGATGCTTGCAATGGCTGCAAGAGAGGATCGGATCGTGCTGACGCGCGATACGCAGTTGCCCAGCCGCCGCGATGCAGGAGCATGCTTTGTTCTATCCGACGACGAGTGCTACAAGCAGTTTCGAGAAGTCAAAGCGCAGTTCGGACTTCTCTGGAAGCGCGAAGACCGGGCGTCGCGCTGTGCACGCTGCAACTCGACCAACTTCGCGATCGTCGACATTGACTTTGTGCGCACGCAAAAGTCCAAGAATGTCAAGAAGGCACTCGAGTCCGTGACCAAGTTCTGGAAGTGCGAGGAGTGCGGGAAGATCTACTGGGAGGGCCCAAAGTACACACCAACCGATGCGTCGCAAGACACGACAAGCGACGACTCGATCAGCTGCGGCGTTAAATACCGCCCGGTGGCGCGTCGGCGCGTCCATCTCGTTCTCAGGGGCAAAGCAGGCGCTGGCGTGTGAAGCAGAGGAGGGAGCGAGCGAGTCAGACGGAGACAGCCAGTCATCTCGCCGGTGATTGCCACGCCGCGATGAAGAGGATGGAACGCTGAGAGTTGTGTGTGCTCGTGCATGTTTGCTTGCATGGATGGCGAAAATGGTCCGCTTTGTCCTTGCTGGTGGATGGATTCCTCTCGGTCGCATGGCGGTTGCTCCTCGTTTGGATCGCAGGGCTTCCGTTTCGCGACGATATTTCCGGCATGCGCATGCTCCATCAAGAGCAGTTGGGCAGCCTGCATGGTGATAAATAGACGGCGGCGGCCAGCTCCAGGTCAAGCAAGCATCCTGTCTTTCACACGACCAGTCTGGGCTCGAGCCGCGACAAGTCCAGGCCCAGGATGGCGATCACGGACCGAACGAGCACGCCGAGCGCTGCGAGGAGCGGTGGGGTCAAGCACTCGATGCCGAGGCCATCAGTCTCCGCCATGGACGCGGTCGACGATCTGTACGAGAACAACGCCTTCGGCGACGAAGACGAGGATGTCGACACCATCATGCCCGTTGCAGTCGGCCGGAAGCAGCAGGCGACGAGCTTGAAGGTCACAGACGAGTCCACGAGTGGCAGCGGCAACACTGGGAGCACAGCAAGCGGCGTGCAGTTCGATGTCTGGGTCGCGCGCAAGGACAAGTACGAGCGCATGGCGCAGGCGCTCGCCAAGCTGAACGTGGAGCGCGCGGTCAGCGACGACAAGTGGCTGGACGTGGCCGTGTCGCTCGCCGCCACCGACTGCGCGCTCAAGACCGGCCGGTCCGAGCGCTGCGACTGCCCTGGCGTGTGCCGCAACACTGCGCACGCCGTGTCCCGGCAGCGGACGCGATGCCAGTGCTCCGCCAAGAAGTGTTCGCTCTGCGCTCGTTGCATCGGCACGACTCCAGGCCAGATCACTGCCAAGATGTCCGACGCACTCCTCCCGTTTCGACCGGGGAACACCGGATCTAGCAGCAATCTACTGCCGTCCTCGGTGCTCGCGCTCGCGGACCAACTCGTCACTGCAGGAGAAGGCAAATGCCTGGCTCCAGGCGCGCCAAAGATCTCTCGAGCAGCCGTCAGGATGGCGCAGACCGTGCTGGCGCAGTGTAGCGTAGTCGAAAGCGGCGAAGGGGGATCTGGACGAGCTCAGCGACCGTGCTCGTGTCCTCTGCGCTCACTCGGCGAGCTGTGGGTCAGGTGGACGACGCGGTATCACACGTTCTCGCGGGTCCCGCTGACGGAGAAGGAGGCGTCGCAGTTCACGATCGGCACGCGGCAGATGATGGAGCACGACGACGCCGAGCCCGACCGATACTACATGACTCTCAAGTGGCATCAAGCTGCCAAGCCGCAGAAGGGCGATACGGCCAAGATCGCCGCGCGCCGAGCGCTCACCGCTGACCAGAAGAAGCAGAATGCCGTGCGTTGCGACCCTGGTCGATGAAGTGGCTCTGGCTGATGCGTGGACTAACCTTGGCGTCCTGCTGTTGTATCTGCAGCTCTTCCTGACGCTGTGCAAGCGGTACTGGAAGCAGGCGCAGCATCGCGTGGTTGAGTACCTTCAGGCCAAGCTGAGTGAGTTCGAGAAGCTGCCGCAAGACAAGAAGAAGCAATTGACGGCGGTGCTAGCGAGCTCCGTCTCTGCAGGGTCTTCGTCGTCGTTCAGCAGCGAGGCGCTGGCAGCGGCGGCGCTGGAGCTGCAGGCACTCAACAAGCTTGGCGTCAAGCGCATGCTGCTGTGGGTCGAGGAGGACGAGGAGGCTATTGACGCCCAAAAGCGAGACGAGGAGAAGGAGAAGGCCGAGGGCGGCATCGCGGCCCACAGCGCGTGGGTCCGCAAGAAGGACCGCTTGCGCATCCGGATGCCGACGCCGACGAAAGAGGAGAAGGAGGCAACCACGCGCTTCGACTTCTCGAGCAAAGGCGCTGTACGCCGCAAGAACTTCAAGGCGCCATCCACGACCGTCGAGCTGATGAAGAACAGCGGACTCAAGTACGTGCACGCCATGAACGACGGCTTCCAGGGCCGCGGCGGAGATCTGGAAAAGTGCAAGCAGTTGCTCGTCAAGCAGGGACACGTGCTGCGCGCCAACTTCTCCGACGCGGGTGGCGGGGGATACGATGAGGAAGACTCGGGCTTCACCAAAGACAGGTACCAGTTCGAGCGTGCGAACAATCCAGCGAGGAAGAAGCGCAGCGAGGGCGACAGATCGCGGCGCCAGCAATCCCAGGCGAGCTTCGCGGCCTGGACAGCGCACAAGGCTCTTCGAGACAAGGCGCTCAAGTTCTTGGACCACTTGCCGCGACCATCAGAGGACGATGACGAGCCACAAGACGAAGGAGACGCGCTAGGCACGACCATGACCAAGTGGGAACAGGTTGGACGAGCACTCAAAGCCGTTGACCGCACTCTTCTGGAAGCCTGGGTGCGCTGGACGAGCGACTTCAGGAGCGTGTCGACGTGCCGAGCGCTTTGGGAGAGCTTCCCACCCGTTGCTTGCGACGTCCACTGTCCATCGTCAGCACTTCGAGACGTCTTCCTCAAGCTGCTGCACCGCCGCGGCGTCAACTACCGGCAAGCGTTCATCGACCACTGCGAGCGGAAGTACAAGCGGGCGATCGCGAGGCGGGACAACGGCGACGACGACGACAACGACCCTGTTCCGGACGATCTCACCGAGCAGCAGCAGATGGAGCGGTATGCGACGATGACGAGGCGGGAGTTCACGCGCTTTCTGGCGGACCAAGGGATCATTGTGCAGCCCGAAGAGGCTCAGCGGCTCGTCGAGTACTTCAACGACGAGGAAGAAGGCGCTGGAGACGGACTGGAAGAGCGTGTGAGCATGCCCAAGTTCTTGGCTGTCGTGGGCGACGAGAGACTCATCCAGTGCCACGGAGACACGGACATGCTGCTGCGCCAGGTCTGCATGTGGGAGACCGTGTGCCACGAGTGTGGCATGCTGCGCGCCTTCCAGCTTGTCGTCAGCAACACCTCCAGCACCAGTGGCGGTGGGGGCAGTCGCCTTCGAGCAGAGCTTCCAGGGCACATCAAGCGTCGCGAGCAGGGTGGCGGACGGTTCGTGTGCACGCCCGAGTGCGACTTGCGCGCCGTGAAGAAGCTCGCGCCTGCTCCTTGCCCATTCTCGCAATGGAGCGACGAGCAGGCTCTTCCGTTTCTCAAGAAGCTCGAGCTCTGGTCGGCAGCGCCACGGGAGCAACGCGTGCTACAGCAACTGGTGACGAATGGGCAGCCGCCGGACGCCCCGCCGCTCTATCGTGTCGATGAAGATGAAGACATCAGCGACAACAACGACAGCGAACCAGCAGTGGACGCGACGACGATGCTGTTGTTGCGTTGGGCACCACCGCGCGTGACTGGGAACAACGGCGCAGCCTTCTACCAGCTCGAGACTGCTGGCGCCGAGGGCTCGTCAAGCTTCCGCAGGAACGAGTTCCGCGAGATCTGCCGGGACCCGCGCGACTTCAGCGACAATGGCGGGAAACCGCGCTATCAGTTCCTCGTCACTGGTTTGACGCCCAACACCAAGTACGCGTTTCGCGTTCGAGCACTCAACGGATTCGGCGCAGGTCCCTACAACTTCACGTACTTTGTGACGGCACCAGCCTCACCTCCGGCCCCTGTGGCGGTCAAGGTGAGCGCTAGCAGCATCTCTCTCGCTTGGGATACGTCTCGATCATACCAGCGCCACCTTCGCGAGTTGCGACGCGTGTTCGACGCTGCAGATGCGGACGGGGACGGCGTCATCTCGCGCGACGAGTTCATGGACCAGCTTGAGCGCCGACAGCCGCGGCTTCTCGAGTTCTTGCAGCGCGTGACGATCGCGAACGCGTCCAAGGCGGATGGGAATGGCCCGCCCCTGAGCGTGTTCGACGTCATCGAGACTGATGACAGTGAGAACCTGTCCTGGAGCGAGTTCCTCGGCTTCTTCCACGGCGCGTTGAGCGTCGATGACGCCGACGATGCTGATAACAACAGCGGGGACGATGACACCGGGGCTGGCGGAAGGCTGTCACGCGCGAACTCGCGGGTTCAGCTGCCTGGAGCGTCGTCTTCATCGAGGGCAGGGGGAGTGACATCGAAGAAGCGAGTCGAGCCACCGCCTACCGTCAGTACCAGCCGCTTCATCTTGAAGCAGTGCACTGACGAGGCGAATGGCGAGTACGTGGAGATCTACCGAGGCGCCACGCCGTCATTCGTTGTCCACGGACTGCCGAGCGGCAGCACCTTCCAGTTCCGCGTGCAGGCGGAGAACGAAGAAGGCCGTTGCAGTCTCCACAGCCCGCCGGTCATCGTCAACACGCTGCTGCCGACGCCTCCGCCGCCGACGGAGAGTGGAGCCTCCAGCTCAGCCGTCAAGCTCAAGTGGAGCGCTGCCACCGCTCGGCCCAGCGTAGCGTACGAGGCGCTGCAGCAGCGTAACGGCGGGTCCGGCGTGACTGTCAAGCGGCAGAACGGAGGCGGCGTGAGCGGCGGAGTAGCGGCGCCCAAGCAGAGCGACGACATCTCGCGGCTGCTCAAGGAGTGGGCACAGGAGACGAGCTTCGACGACGGCAGCGTCGACTTCCGCGCGCGTTTCGACCGGCTGGACGCCGACAAGAGCGGGTACATCGAGCTGCCAGAGTTCCGCGCTCTGCTCGCCGAGCTGGGCGTCGTGCCGTCGGACGAGCGCCTCGCTGCGTACCTGGCCGAATTTGACACGGACGCGGACGGCCGCATCTCCTTTGCCGAGTTCGCGCGCTGGTGGAACCGCACGGACGACGTCCAGTACGTGCTCAAGCGCGACCGTGGGCAGCCGGGTGATCAGGAACTTGGTGTGTCGTCGTCTTCCTCCTCCTCCATCTCCTCCTCCTCCTCCTCGTCCGAGATGGCGGTCGTGTCGTACCGCGGGAAGGACACGAGCGCCGTGGTTGCCGGGTTGGAACCCAACACATTGTACCGGTTCCGTCTTCGAGTCGTGTCGGCGCACGCGAGCAGCCAGCTGAGCGACGCGCTCGAGCTGTGGACGGCGCCAGCCGCGCCAACTCGGCCCGGCCGCATCAGCGTCTCGTGCACCTCTGCGCTGCTCCGGTGGCATGCCGGAGCGCGCGGGGCGTATCGGTTCGTGCTTGAGTGCAGGCTCGTGGAGACGCTGCCGAGCACCGGAGGCGGCGACATCCAGACGGGTGCAGGGCGGAGCGCAGCGGTCAACAGCGGCGGCTGGACGCGCGTGTACGAGGGCAGCGAGCCCAGCGCCGCCGTCTCCGAGCTGTTGCCGAGCACCGTGTACCGCGTGCGAGTTGTGGCGCTCAACCGCGTAGGCGGCATGAGCGAGCAGTCGACCGTCACGCAGATCTGCACGCCGAGCACTCGCGAGGAGGAGCGCGCGGGCGGCGGCGGGCCACTGCGCGCTTCCAACGTCGCCGAGCACTTCACGATCGAGTGCGCAGAGGTCGGCGACCTCGTGCGCGGCGACGCCGTGCTCTTCTGCGAGCGGTTGTACCGGAGTAGCGGCGTGGACAGCAGGGCTGGGCAGCTGGGCAAGTCCCTGGCGACCTCGTCCGTCTACTCGGTGTCGAGCGCAGCGGGGGCCATGGTGGTCATCGGCGAGCGGACTGTGGCAGCGCGGGTCGTGGGGACCAAGATGGACGACAAGCACGGCAGCGTGCTGTCCATGGTGGTGCTCTGGAGCACGGCGCAGCTGTACGACGACCCGACCAGCACTGGCGGAGACAAGCGCGCGTCCACCCGCAGCACCTACACGAGCACGAGCAAGAGGTCAGCGCCAGCCGGGAGCGTTCGAGACGCGAGAGCGAGCGGCAGCAGTGCGCTTGCGGCGGGCCACGCGCTCGCGACCGACCTCAAGATCTCGCGCCGCGAGAAGAGTCTGTACCGGTTCGACACGTTCCGCAAGCCGTGGGTGGACGAGCGTGCGCGCCTCGCGAGCTCCTGGGACCAGTGAGTTCGCACAGCAAGGTTGGTAGCACGATAGACACGAATGCAGCACTCAAACGCGACGCCATGTGGATCAGCACGAGCTTGCTTCATTCATCACGTTCGGTCGTCGTCAACTGCATGGTGGATGGGGTCAGGGATGTTCACCGACGAGGCAGCCCCGCGTGTCAATGCATGCCGCTTACTCGGTCGAGTGCTTCTCGAGCTGCAGCACCTTGCCGATGGCGATGGTCTTTCCCTCGTCGCGAAGCGTGAGGCGGCCGAGCTGCGGCAGGTGCTCGAACGTCTCGATCGTGATGCTCTGCTCCACCTCGATTCGGCAAATCGCCGCCTGGCCCTGCTTGATGAACGTGATGTGCTTCTTCACCGGCTTGCCCGTCTTGGGGTCGATGGGGCGTAGCAGCTTGGCCACTGTACACTCGACCGCGATCGTGTGGATGTGCAGGATGCACTTGTAGCCGGCCGTCAGCAGCGGGCGGTGCTCCAGCGTGTCCACGAGCGCGATCTGCGCGGCGAACGCGTGCACGGCACGCGGCGGCTCCGCCTCCTTGAGACCGCACATGACGAACCCCTTCTGGACGTCGTCCACGCTGCACGAGACGCGGATCAGCACGTTCTCGCCGGGCTTGGCGGTGCGCACAGGCGCCTCGTTGATGTAGACCTGGTTGATGACGGCTGTGGCGCGCGTGGGCATGAGCAGGACCTTCTGTCCAGTCTTGAGCACGCCGGACTCGACCTTGCCCATGGCGACCGTGCCACGCTCCTGGTAGCGGTCGAGGATCGGCACGCGGAGCACGCCCTCGGGGTTGCGGCCCACGATGTGCATCGTGTCCATGTAGTTGAGGAGCGACTCGCCGTCGTACCACGGCGCCTTGTCCTTGGCGAGCGTGTCCTTGACGTTGTCGCCGCTGAGCCCCGAGATGGGGATGAAGATGACATCGCGCTTGACCGCGAAGCCGCAGGTGCGCAGGAACGGACGCAGCTTGTTGACGCACTCGTCGTAGCGCTCCTGGGCCCACTGGGCCTCGTCCATCTTGTTGATGACGACGATGAGCTTGTTGATGCCGAGCGTCTTGGCGAGCATGGCGTGCTCGCGGGTCTGTCCACCGCGCTCGAAGCCCGTCTCGAACTCGCCCTTGCGCGCCGAGATGACGAGGATACCGACGTCGGCCTGCGACGCGCCTTGGATCATGTTGGGCACGTAGTTCTTGTGGCCGGGGGCGTCCAGGATGGTGTAGCGGCGGTTCTCCGTCTCGAACTGCGCGCGACCGACCTCGACCGTCTTGCCCTTGGCGCGCTCCTCCTCTCCCGTGTCCATGATGTACGCGAGGAACCAACTGTCGCGGTTGCGCGCCTTGGCCTCCTTCTCGTACCGCTCGATCGTGCGCTTGTCCACCTGGTCCATCAGGTACAGGATGTTGCCCGACAGCGTCGACTTGCCGGCGTCCACGTGTCCGATCAGCACCACATTCAGGTGCTCGCGCGGGTCTTCGTCGCCGACCTCTTCCTCCTCGACGAACTCGTCGTCTTCCTCGTCCGCGTCCTCGGCGAGCTTGGTCTCCTCCTCCTGCTTGTCCTCGACCGCGAGCTTCTCCACCTGCGCCTCAACCTGCTCCACCTCCGGCGCGGCCTTCCTCGGGCTGCTCACGGGCGTCGCGGCCTTCTTGGGACTGGCCACGGGCGTCGCGGCCTTCTTCGGGCTGGCGGGAGCGCCGAGCACCGTAGCGCCGCCCTTCTTGGGCACGGGCATCACCGGGTTGAACGCGGGCGGGGCGGGCGCGGCGGGCGGCGGGGGCGGCGGCGGCGGCGTGAACGACGGCGTCCACGTGCTAGCGCTCGGGTTGAACGAGAAGGACTTGGCCGTCGGGTTCAGGCCCGACGTCTTCTTGGCTGCCTCGGCATGGGTCCAAAGGGTGGCGGATCTCGGTCAGTTCGGCGCCTACAGACGCGCGAGAAGCGCGGACACGTACGCTGGTCACTGCCGTCCATGGTCGCAGCGGAGTGGGGCACTGGCGGGGACGCGGGGACGCGGGGGGGAAGGGAACGGGGACGCCGACACCTGCGGGGGAATCTGCAGATCTGCTGTCGGCGGTTGACGAGTGACTGGTGCAAAAAGCAGGAGCACGGTTGGTGTTCTCAACACTAACCGTATTTAGTCAAAAACTCGAGCCCTTAATAAGGACTTGATCAACTCCGAAAACGGAGACAATTTCATTTAATACAGGCAATCTTCCCTATTAGGCAGAATGCAGAACAACCGGCCAGACAAATACATCCTGAATGATTATACTTTGCAAACAATTCAAATAAAAAATACTTAACCAGACTAGTAAAGCCCTAAATCAGGGCCCTAGTTTCCATTTTGATCGACATTCAGCCCTCTAATAATTTGCCACCGTGTCTTGACAAACAGCTAAAAAACCCAGCTGAAACCCACCGTATTTTGTGTTTGACGATAAATCGATTCTCCAGGAATCGATCCCACCGATCCTGTGGTCGAGTGGTCCGCCGCTCGTCCCAGGACCGGGAGGACCCGGGATCGATTCCCGGCGCCGGATAGAGCGGGATCAATAGTGTAATGGACCGACCCTACAGCACATCTTGACACAGCTTGGCGCCTGCTCTAAAGGGTATGGTTCTTAAAATTGTCCAGGAATCGATCCTGTATGAATTGATGCACATTCATTTAACTCGATTCCACGTTTTGACAAACGTCTAAGCATGTTCAAATGTCAAAGGATATCAGAGAGCCTATTTTGTTTCACATACACATTAAATATGAAATTCAACCACAATATTCAGGATAGTATGAGGTTAACAATTTGGAAAGTTTTTTTCCACACTTTTGATATAATGTCATCGCGAAAAAATAACGGAATATTTGGTGGTCCACAGCAACGAAATGCTGCCTGCCCTGTTCGTGACCACCAAAGCGCAGCCACTCGACCTGGCAGCATCTCGGACGCCGGCCGCCACCCTGCCGCGCGGCCTCCTGCTCCTCCCCAGGCCGCCCACAGCGCTCCAGCACCTGATCGGCACGGCCGTGGACCACCATGAGCGACCTGCTGCCGCGCCAGTACGAGGACTTCCGCAAGAAGGAGTACTGGGACGCGTTCTTCGAGAAGCGCAGCGAACAGGCCTTCGAGTGGTATGGCGAGTACGCGCAGCTGCAGCGCGGGCTGCTGGCCGAGCTGGGCCTGCCGCAGGGCGCGCCGGCCTCGATGCTGCGCAAGCTCAAGCAGGCGGTGCGCGTGCTCGTCGTGGGCTGCGGCAACTCGGAGCTGAGCAAGCAGCTCGCGGACGACGGCTTCTCGACGCTCGTGAGCGTCGACTTCAGCGAGCGCGTCGTGGACGAGATGCGCCGCAAGCACCCCGACATGCAGTGGGAGGTCATGGACATGACGGACATGAAGGCCTTCGCCGCCGGGTCGTTCGACCTCGTGGTCGACAAGGGAGCCCTGGACGCGCTCATGGCCAGCGACACGCCCGAGATCCGCCAGGACGCCACCAAGATGCTGCTCGAGATGCAGCGCGTGCTCTCGCCCGGCGGTCGCTACTGCTGCGTCACCATGGCCCAAGACTTCATCCTGCGCCACGTGCTCACATTCTTCTGCGTCTCGACGGCTGCTGAGGCCGACAGCGAGGCGGCCAAGGCCACGGGCTGGGCCGTCACGGTGCGCGAAGTGCCACGCGACGCGCGCAAGCCGTTCGTGCCGTTCCTCATCACGGCCGCCAAGTGTCCGCGCAGCTCGGCGAGCGCTCGGAGGGCCGCGTACAACGCCAAGGCGCTCGAGCACGAGAGCGGCGCGGCGCGCCAGCAGTGGCTGACCCACGAAGTCGAGGCCACGCAGTGGTACACCATGACGCAGGGCGGGCTCAAAAAGCTCCAGGTCGGCCGGCAAGAAGTCATCGAGCTGATCGCCAACAGCAGCTCGGACGCCACGGCTCCCGAGGCCGACCCTGTGCCGCGCTTCACGCTGCGGCTCGTGGACGTGAGCATGCGCGGCGCGAACGGCAGCTGCGCCGTGTTCCTCATCCCGCAGGGCCGCGAGCACGAGTGGATGTTCGCGACCGAGGAAGGCGCGGCCGAGCTGGCGGGCGGCGCGGGCTTCAGCCGCCTCATCCTCGTGGCGCTCGGCCGAGGCCACCAGTTCGACAGCACGAGCCAGGTGCAGGAGGAGCTGAACGCCAAGATCCTCGAGCTGTCGCCCGAGACGCTCGGTGCGAACGAGAAGATCCCGTACCTGACGGTCGAGGAGGGGCTCGGCAAGCGCAACATCGTCCACCAGGGCCAGTCGCCGCTCAGCGGCGCGTACTTCATCGAGGAAGTCGTCGACTCGGGCGACCGGCTGCGGCGCCTCGTGTTCCTGAGCAACACGAACGTCATCCAGAGTGAAGTAAGGCTCCTCGCGGGCGGCGGCGGCGGCACCTCGAACGCTGGCGGCGAGGGCAGCAGCAAGAAGAAGAAGAAGAACAAGAAGAAGAAGAAGAGCTCGGCCGTCGTCGATGCGTCCTACCTGGCGTTCGACTACCACAAGGGCATGGTCGCCGCGCTGCACGCCGCGTGGCTCGGCCCGCGCGCGCAGAGCGGTAACCCGCACCGCTCGCTGCTCATCGGTCTCGGTGGTGGCTGCCTGGCCAAGTACGTGCACGACAACGCGCCGAGCGTGAGCATGACGGCGTGTGAGCTGGACCCGACGATCGTGACGGTCGCGGAGCAGTTCTTCGGCTTCCAGCAGGACGACCGCATGAGCGTTGTGGTCGCCGACGGCCTCGCCCATGTGCGCGAGCGCGCGGCGAGCGCCACGGAGTCCCCGGGCAACGACGAGCTGCGCGTCGACTCGATCATCGTGGACGTGGACGCCAAGGAGCGCAGCGTGGGCATGAGCTGTCCTCCCGTCGCGTTCGTCGAGGACGCGTTCCTGCGCGACTCGTACGCGCTGCTGGCCGAGGGCGGCGTGATGCTGCTGAACGTGTCGTGCCGCGACTCGGCGCTGTTCCAGCAGATCCTCGCGCGGCTCAAGCTCGCGTTCGAGGGCTCGAGCGCGTTCGTGCTCCGCCCCAGCGAGCAGGACGTCAACAGCGTCGTATTTATCCGCAAAGAGGTCAGCAAGGGTGCCAGCAGCGCGGCCGTGCTCAAGCAGCTGCAGGAGTTCGGCAAGCGCCGCGGCAAGGCGGTCGCCGGCAAGGACTTGCCCGGGTACGTGGACGACGAGCTGTGCGAGCTCATCCGCGACATCCAGCTGTGCTGAGTGGCGAGGATGGAAAGGTAGCGTAGAGCCTAGTGGCGAGGATGCAATAGACGCTGCTCACTTCGGTGGCGATCGTCTACATGCTGAGTGCTGCCCGCAGCAAATCGTACGTGGTTTTGTACTTGCGATCGAGCTTGTCCTCAAAGAACGGGGGCGGTTCTCGGACCCACTGCTGCGCCAATGGCGACAACTTGGCGTTCTCGAACGTCCTCGACACTTTGGTACGCTAGTCAACCATGACATCCCGAGGCCGGGAGGCGTACAGCTCCAGGATCGCGCGGCTGAAGGCGGTTTCTGCAGGTCATTCCTCGTCTTTGCATCCATTCGCTACTGCTTGGCGTTGTTGTTGAAGTGAAGGCGCTGATGCACCATGGTTGCCTTCAGTTGGTTGCGAAAGCTCCCGCTTGCGCTTCTTCCTGTCATTGGAAGGCAACCGACCGTCTTCCTCCTCGTGTTGCGGTCGCCATTCGCCTTCGTCCTCGTTGCCGTCGCTTCCTGCCGAACCAGCGAGAGATGTGTCTTCCAGACATCAGTTCTGGTCAGCTTTGCTCGTCCGCACCGGTCGAGTAGTGGCGCTGGGTACTAGCTGGCACCACACCTCTCATGCATCACCTTGATATGTCGGCTCGCGGACACAAAGTGCCCGAGAGCGTTGAGAAGAGAAGGGCTATCAGTCTCCACAAGCTCTACCACATCTCGCTGCAAGACGCAGTCATGCACGTCTCCACGCTGTATATGCCATCTTACTGATCGTCCTCTTCCTCCTCCTCACCCTCCTCCTCGCCGCCTTCCTCGCTGCCATGCTCTCCAGCTTCCTCGTCGTCGCCGAACTCAGTACCCGAGCTGAACAGGATCTCGCAGATGCGCTCGTCCAACAGCCACTCGTCTTCGTACACGGGCGGCGCCAGGAAGAACCCGATGACGTCTGCGGGGTCGATCTCGTCCGCGTGCTTGGTGTCGTGAGCTCGCAGCCACGTCAGGAGCGCGTCCAGCACCTTGTCGTCGAACCGGAACGCGACGATCGCCTCCCCGTACGACTCGCCCTGCTCCTCGTCGCCATCGTCGCCGTCGGCCTCTTCCTCGTCGGTCACTGCACCTCCGTTCTGCTTGCTGGCGCTCTTCTTCTTCTCGCTGTCGCCCGACTGTTTCCTAGGCGGCTTGGCCACCTCCACGTCTTCCTCCTCCACCTCCTCCTCTCCGTCCTCGTCGTCCGACTCCATCTCGCGCGTCTCCTCGTAGAAGCTGCGCGGGTAGCTGGCGGCGCTCGTCATGGCGAAGTGGACGAACTCGCTCGGCGTGCCGTCATCACCCATCTCGACCGTCACCGTGAGCTTTACCTCCGTCTCGTTCTCCTCACTCTGCGACCGCTCGAACACGTAGCGCATGAGCACGGGCACGTCCGCCGCTCCGCTTGCGTCCACTCCCTTCCTGCGCTTCTTCTTGTGTCCACCGCTCGCGTTCGCGCCACTGCCGCCCACCGCCGGCAGCGACCAGCGCAGCGTTGTGGCCATGACGGCGTTGCGCTGCGCGTCATAGTCGCAGCTGACGTCGTCCGCCCGCAGCGACGCGACCAGCTGCTCGAACACGGGCGAGCTCGAGCCCACGCGCTCGACGAGGTCCTTGGTGGCCGGGTGCTGCCGTAGGCGCTCGCGCACGCGCTCGGCCTCGAACGCGAGCTTGGCGTGCACACTCAGGCTGCGCAGCGCGTCCAGCCGCAGCGCCACGTCGCTCTCCTCAAAGTGCGTCACCACGCGCTCGATGGCCGCGTCCATCTCGGCCGCGAAGCTCGTGCCGCGCCGGTCGCAGCCCGTCGACGTCATGGCCTCCACTGGGACCGGAGGAAGAGCAGGAGGAAGTCGCGGTCGCTTCGGCACCAATGACTCAATTGAGCTCCATGACCGAGGCATTGACATGCGACAGTGCGCTATTTCGTGTGGCCCACAGCACAATTAGGTTTCGTTCTTGTCAGGATACGGAATCCAGTAATTTCTCGCATATTGCAGTCCAGACCAATGCTCACACGTCGCAGGTGCTGATGGAGTCACCTGGTCTATTCGTCTCGGTCGGCTCTGTGGCTCTGGTGGAGGCTGCCTGGGAGCCGCGGCCGGCGGCGCGTCCGTGGCTCGCTCCGAGACGTCTGTGGCTCACCCCGAGACGTCCATGGCGGTGGCCATCTGGTCGCGCGCGATGGCGAAGACGGCGACGAGCGAGGCGAGCTGCAGGTCCTCCGATGTGCCGCTGGCGAGTCGGTGCTCCAGCTTGGCGAGCTCGTCGTATAAATACATGCGGCACGTGGGCGGCAGCTCCAGCTCTGTCGTGTACTTGTAGACGTCCTGCAGGATGTCGCTCGTGGCGTAGCCCTTGAGCTTCTGCATCTCGGCGCACTTGCGCACGGCCTCCGGGTAGCTCTCGTTGAAGAGCCACTGGGTCACCGACATGATGTCCTTCGGCAACGGGTTCCCGGTGCACAGGTACACGTTGGTCTCGTCCACCACGTCATGCGCCATGGATGTGGCCTGCAGGATGTTGAGGATGCGCCGCATGTCGCCCTGCCCGAGGCGCAGCACCGCTTTGAAGCCGTCCTCCGTCATGTTGAGCCTGGTCGTCGACGCGCACAATCAACAGGACGCGTGAGTATGGATTACATGCCCATCATCCATCGATGAGACGCACTTCTCGAGGTCGGCGATGTGCTTGACGCGATCCTTCACTTGGTCCTCGTGCAGCGGCGCGAACCGGAACCGCGTGCAGCGCGACTGCAGCGCCGGGATGATCTTGCTCACGTAGTTGCAGATCAGGCAGAAGCGCGCGTTCTTCGTGTACTTTTCGATCACTATGGAGCACAGATAGTGTTGTGAGCACATCCCTGGGCAGCATGACAGATGTAAAAGTGCATCGCTACAAACCGCGTCGGAGCGAAAACTGCGCGTCGTTCGTCATCGAGTCGGCTTCGTCCAGGATGATCAGCTTCACGCCATGGCTGGCGCATGTCGACACAAAATCCCAGCCGTCAGACACTTGTATGAGACGCTGGGAAGTAGTTGGGACGTCATGACCCACCTGAAGAGCTTCTTGGTACCGGCGAACTCCTTGATCTGGTTGCGGACGACATCAATACCGCGGTCGTCCGATGCGTTCAGCTGTTCATGCAATCAGCCGCTCAGCCCCGCTGGCCATGCACATTCCAAGGAGACACAAGGACCAAGCACGAACACACCTCGAGCACCATGGACCCGTAGTTCTTGCCGTAGAGTCGCCGCGCGGCGGCGATGATCATGGACGTCTTGCCGGTGCCCGGCGGCCCGTAGAAGAGCAGGTGCGGCAGCTTCTGCGCGTCGATGAGTCGGTTGAGCGTCGAGATGATCTCCTGGTGCGCGATCAGGTCGTTCAGGCTCGACGGCCGGTACTTCTCCACCCACGGCCACGACTCGGTCGACCGGTTGCGCGACGAGATCCCCTCAAACCTGCGCGGCGACCGCGGGGTACTCTGCATTAGAGCGCATGAAACGCATACCGGGAGAGAGAGAGCACAAGCAGGACTATCCGCTGGTGGTGGACTGCACTGGTCACGTACGCAGGGGCGTCCTCCGCGAGCTTCATCTCTTCGTCCGCCATGCTCGCTGCTCGAGAGCTCACCAAAGACGCTTCCCGCGCTTTTGCCACGGGTTTTGGCGGGGCGAGCGGTTGCCAAATCCGTCTCTCTGATTGGTCGAAAGCCATTTTCCAGTATTTAGCGAATCAGCGATCAGTAAAGGTCACCTCGTCATTTTTAGAGGAGAAAAACAACAACAAATATAAACTTGAAGAGTTCCAGCGATAAACCCAACAACTGAAGTAAATTACCGTTGCAGTAAATTATTCTCCAGGCAAGTCCGTTTTCGTTCATCCGGAGAAGCGACTTCGCACCAACGAACATTTAAGTGCCAAAAACGCAGTTAATTGTTTTCATCCCACATTGACATATTTCAACTGAAAGTCGAAGTTATTTTATCACAACTGAGGACATATATTTGATTGAGAAGTTTTTATTCAGTACATTTCAATTCACAAAAGTATCAGCGATTCACCATTTACTATACGTAATGCAATTGTAGAGGTATTCGAAGGTGCGAAGAACACGCACGCGGTTCTGCCCGGAATGTTGGTCGTGCGTTCACCTCGTCACGATCAAAAGTCCCGCACGCTGGTCACACAGAGAAAAGCCGTCGGCAAGGAGGAAGAAACGCCGAGAAGCAGGTGACGTGAGAAGCAGGGACGCACGCCGGGCGTCACAAGCCAACTGGACGGGCGGGGACTTCCAGACGCAGAGCGGAGTGTCCGGACAACGAGCGACGGGAAGGATGAGCGGCGAGGGCCACGACGCGGAGCTGGAGAAGCTGCAGGAGCAGATCCACAAGGGCACGGAGGAGACCAAGACGTACCTGGCCTCGGTGCGTCTGCCTGCCTGTCGTCTGCTGTCGCTGTGTGGGGCTCGTCTCTGACTGCTGTGTGGGTGCTGACGCCGGGTGCAGCTGACGGCGCGGCTGGCCGAGTACGATGAGCACTACAAGGTGTCGGAGACGGCCACGTCCTTCCTGCAGGCGGGCATGGACCGCGCGCACAAGTCGGTGGACGAGGTGCGCGTGCTCACTCACCTTGAAGGCATTGGATACTGGAAGGAGCTGGCGCTGACGCGGGATGGGTTGGCGTCGTGCTGGCGAGCAGCTGAAGGACCTGGGGGACTCGCTGAAGCAAAAGTCCAAGGACAAGTCGGCGACGGTGGTGGACGCGGCCAAGGCGTCGTTCACGCGCGTGCAGGCGGCGCTCGAGGCGCTCAAGGAGGGGGGCCGCGCCTACGACCAGAAGTTCAAGGTGAGCATTGCTCGCTTCCTCAGTCGTGGCAGGTTCATCTAAAGATTTACTGACACGTTGACGTGCCGCAGTCGTCGGTGAGCAGCTCGGTGCAGTCAGCCAAGGGCGGCATCTCGAGCGCGACCACTACGGTCTCGAGCTCGATCGAACATATTGTGGTCGCGACGCGCGAGCGCAGCAGCTCGAGCTTCGAGCAGCTCAAGGAGTACCTCTTCTCAACGCAGAAGAGCATCACGGACTCGGCTGCTGTCTATGGGCATGGCGCAGTGGGTACGTCGTGGAGACTAGTGCGAACACAATTGCGATCACTTGTAGCTAACATTCTACCGCTGCTACTGCGTCCAGTTGTTGCGGGTGGCGTGGTGACGAAGGCCGAACAGCTCGACGAGCGCTACGGTGTCGTTGGGTCCATCACGGGAGCTGTGGCCGCCGTCACGGAGAAGGTTGTCGGCCTCGACAAGGCCCTCGGTGTGTCGGAGCGAGCGCTCATGGTTGACGAGAAAGTGAGCGGTGGCATGGGTGCCTCGCTCGTCAACAAGGGTCTCGAGCTGGTCAACACGTCGGTCGGATACGTGACGGACGCGCTCCAGCAGGCCAAGGTGACTGCGGCCGAAGCCAACGGAGTCGAATCGGCTGGTGCGGTCGCCGCAGTCGACGACAGTGTTCAGGTCAGTGACAGCGAGACGAAAGCCGCCGCGCCTGTGCAGAAGGAGCTCTAAACTCGGAGTGCTACCGCTCGAACTGAAGACACGGTGACGCGGGCACTCCAAAGTGGCCAAATGCATAGCTCTTCCATTTCTCAGCACTGCTCAACACTGTGTGGACCTGGTATTCGCGGCCAATGCGAAGGTCGCTTGCTATTTCGAACTCACCGCTCATATCCGGCTGCAATCTCGTGTTCGCGGCGTCGCAGTTGACTTCCAAGATTAGATCCAAGATTAGCTGGCCTCGAGTCATTTGTGGGTTTCGCGCCAAGGGAACTGCGGCGTCGCCGGCGTTCATCGCTGCGCAGCGCACGCCTGTGCTCGACATCGAGCACGACTGGGTGATAGCGTCGGTGAGGCGACCGTCAGCACAAGCGCGATCGCGGTGACTCTATGCACAGGTGTACCGACCGGCTGGCTTGAACGCTTCAAGCTCTTCGCCTGCAGGCTTGTAGCCCCTCATGGGTCGGAGGGCGTTCAAGAAGCGATGGATCCCGCTCACAGTCGCCAAGCGCGCCACGGCGTGGCTCCGCCGGTCGTTCAAGCGCCAAATGACGGGCGAGAGCAACCGGCAGTGGATCGAGCGCAACCTCCAAGACTCTCAAGCTGGCGTCGCTGTTGATTTGATCCAGTGTCTCCTCGGGTAAGTCATGCGCTGCGTACCTGCCTTTCATCCTGCTCGCTCGGGTGCTGAGCGAGCCGAATCAATCGCAGCCTGTTAATGATCTTAGCGATCGTCGACGAAAACTGGGAGAAGTCGACCTACAACCACAGCACCAAGTACTATGTCATTGACGTGCTCAACTTGGTCGCGATCGTGTTCAATCTCGGGATACGGTGAGCCTGGAGGCTTGTGTTGGTAGCGTCGGCGGTCAGTCGGCGAAACTAACAGTCCTTGTGAACCGCAGCATCTACTCAGCAAGCAACCGGAGAAGTATTATGCTCCACTGGCTGTCCATTATGGACTTCTTCACGATCCTGCCTCTCTTCTTTGAGATCTTCACGGTCGCAGAGCACACTGGCAACTACTTTGTGCGCCTACTGCTCATCGTGCGAACCATGCGGCTTTTGCAGCTGTATCGCCTGCTGCGGCTTGCCAAGACAGCCAAGATGCGGCAGGCGACTCTTATCATCTTGACGATCTGCTGCATCATCATCTGCTCGGCTGTCGCCATTCAGGTCGGGCGGGCGTTGAGAGGTTTCAACTCACTCGAGTGTGATGGTTGGCGCTAATGCTTCAGCTGTGTGTCACCCAGGCAATCGAACACTGCGACTTTGACCAGGTTGATGATTTCCAAGATCGCGACTGCCAGCAGCTGACCTTCGTCGATGCCATGTACTTCGTGTGCATCACCATGACAACCGTCGGGTACGCACACTGCTCGAATCCTCTCAGTGCAGACACACAACACTCCTGCTGACTCGACGCCAATGCCTCGGTTGCCTACAGCTTCGGAGATGTCGCTCCAAGGACATACATCGGCAAGCTCTTCGATATGGCGCTCATCGTATTCGCTGGCGTGCTCATTCCGGTTCAAATCAGCGGGTACTCGAGCATCCTTAGCCGCGAGGTGAGACAGCTTGATGGTCGAAGTTGCAGCACAATTGGCAGGTTGCTGGCATGAATGGCATTGCTGACGCTATTGCCTGACCAACGAAGACGGCGTTCGACGTGGTGTACGTCCCGAAGCCTGGCGTTCAGCACGTCTTGATATGCGGAGATGTGGACCACGGCGCATTGCTCTTCTTCCTGCACGACTGGTTGAGCCGGGAGCGGGAGCTTGGACTACGACAGCAGGTTGTCATCCTGGCACCGTCGCTGCCCGCCCCCAACCTCAAGCGCATCTTGATTCAAAGAGAGTACGAGCAGCGCGTCATCTACTTACAAGGCTCGGCGATGGTCGCCGCGGACCTTCTCCGTGCTAGCGCGGCCTCGGCCGAGTGTTGCTTCGTCATGGTCAAGAAGCACTGCTATGCCCTCGATCAGAACGACACGTCCGCCAACCTGATCGCGTGCTCCGTCCGCAAAAACAACAAGCACAGTGAGTCGGAGCTCGCGTGCACCACCCTCTCTGATGCTCAGTTTTCTCATCACCTCACTATCTCTCCAGTTCCGTTGTACGTCCAGGTGTCCAAGTTCGACAACATTCACCACGTCCATATCTCCGGCGCGTCGTCCGTCGTCTGTCTGGAGCAGATCAAGCTCGCTCTGTTTGGCAAGGGCATGTGGATCCAAGGGCTCAATGCCTTCTTGGGCAACTTGATCTTGCGATACAGCTCCATTGACGACAACAGGTGGGTTGGATGGCCGAACTCTGTTCATATCGCGTGTAGCCTGACGTGGTTCTCGGATACCCTTCACACAGGGGGTTCTGGATGCACGACTACTTGAGCGGGTGCTCGCAGCAAGTCTTCGAGGCGTTCGTCCCTCCGTGCCTTCTCAATATGCAGTCGTTCCGCGCAATGGCCCTGCTCCTGTATCGCGAGTTCAGGACCCCGATCGTCGGCATCCGGACAATGAATGAGATCATCCGCGTGTATCCAGTGGACGAGATGATCGCCAACGTGCCTTTCCAGAGCGTCTACTTCATCGGGAAGTCGAGAGAGCAGATCGCCAAGATCGAGAAGCTGACTCCCGCCGTGTTCTCCAGGCACCCAGATATCCACCAGCACATTGCCGTCGACAACGGCAAGAGTAGTCGGCGAGTCGGGCTGCTGAATGTGATCGAAGGCAAGGTTCCGCTTCGCAAGTTCTCGGTCGTACTGTCAAGCACTGCACGGCGATCGATGCCGAGGATCTTTCGGATATCCGAAAATGCCTCCCTGGGCACGGCGCGGGCGTCAGGTAAGCACTTTGGAACCGAGAAGGTCACCCCGATCAGGGACGGTGAGTGTGCCGGTTCGTCGAATAGCATCGAGGACGCGAAACACCGACACTCGAACGTCTCGTTTCACGATGTGCCCGACTCCAAACCGCGTCTGAGCAACCAAATCAACGAAGACGAAGACGTCGATGGAGGTGGCGACAGCAAGAAACCTCACTCGCCAACACCTGTGATCGCCCTCAGTCCTCAGGAACTGATCAAGAAGGCGACAAGTCCACCGAGCAACCTGAACTCGTCAAGGGAGCCAATTATGAGGCCACTTTCGAGCCGCACACCGCGCAGCGCTCGCGAGCCGGAGGACGTCCTCAAGGTTGACAGCAGACATCTTGATCCAGCACCAGGCAGTGCTCGCCCGAAGCTCGCACCGATCGCAGCGTTGACGGAGTCGCCCACAAACAATCCGACAGCGTCGAAAGTCGGCCCACCGGTCGAAGCAATCCGCCGGATCTCTCAGTCTTCGCCAAACGGTTCTCGGCGCCAAAGCTGGCAAGCGGCGTCTGCTTTTCAGAGGACGTCAGCGATCGTCGCGGCCAAGATGTCTGCCATGAGGTTACGGCAGGAGTCAACGCAGAATCTGGTCGTCCCGGATGGGTTTCCTCCTGTCGACCTCGCGAACCATTTCGTGGTGTGCGGCACGCCAACCAGCTACTCCGAGTTCCTGTCCAACCTGTCGGACCTGGACGAGAAGCCGAGCGCAGTCGTGTTTGTGACGCCACGGCAGCTGAGTGAGCGAGATGTGGACGCGTCCGAGCAGCACCGCGACATCTACTTCGTGCACGGCTCGCCGCTCAGCATGGAGGTTTACCACGCGGCTCGAATGTTCTGTGCTCGCAGCATCTTGATCATGTCACACTGCGGCGATGAGTTCGAGGACGAGAAGGACGACGAGGATGAACAGACGGACGAGAACATGGAGGATGTGGATGCGATCACCACGCACCGCTTTGTCAGCGAAGCGATCCAGCTCGAGCGGCTGGAGGCGCAGCTGAGTGCGCGTGACGTGGTGTCCAACAACCCGTTCGTGGTGGTGGAGATGATCCGGCCCAGCAACGTCAAGTTCCTCACGGATCGCAGCTGTTCGCGGTACGACTCCAAGACGGTCGGCCACGCCCAGCACGCCCGCGAGTTGAGCAAGGAAGCCAGGTGCTTGGATTCTTCCTTGCTCAGCCCGCTGTACGCGTCAGGCCACGTCTTCTTCTCCAACCTGATGGACGCGTTGCTCGGTGCTGGCGGTCAGGAGCCGCTCGTGGCGAATCTGCTAATCCAGTTAATCACGAGCGGCAACATGAGCCTCCAGAATGCGGACCACGAGCTGCGCTCTCGCCATCGGCTCTCTCAAATCCCAGTGCCACAGCGATACCACTTCCGACCGTACGCGCTCATGGTGGAGGCCTACTTACTCAGTGAGGTGCGTTGCTTGTTCTTGCAGTCGCTTGGATGAGGTCAGGGATCTAAACACTGAGTTGTGGACACATGTTGCGGTGGACAGAGTACGATGATCCTCGGCGTCTACCGCGGCGGCAGCTCGCCCGTCTCGCCGTCGTTCGTGTTCACGAACCCACCGGGTGACGAGCTCGTGAGCCCTCACGACCTTCTCTTCGTGATCAAGTAATGCCATGCTAGCTTGGAGCACTGCCTATGGAGAAGGCAAACTCAACCAACAACTCGACCAGTCCAGAGACTCCTCCGACTTCATTACAGCGTCAAGCAACAAAAGTCCTGCCGCCCGAGCGCGACAAGGGAGTCGCCTGTGGGAGCCCACCGCAGACCGAGGACCTGAAAGCTGTCTATCGTGTCAAAAGCAGCAGCACGTCAGCATGGAAGCTACCCAGACAGCATCAACGTCAGAATGGAGAACGTACCAGCCGGAATGTCAATCCACGAGATGCCCTGAGGAGTCCACAGGTGAACACGACCTTCGCCGGAGCAGACAGCAAGCCGTTGCTGAGAGGGGTCCCACCGGAAGTTGCGCACGGGTTGCAGCAGCGAGATAACGGAGTGCAGCTGCATGGTCTCGACGTGCCATACCCAGACATTGTGCGGCATTTGCTCGCTCTTGGTCGCGATGAAGCTCGAGTCGGAGCTCCACGCCACACGGCTGACGCCAATCTTTGGGTTCTCCTTCCTGCTCGTGGCATCAGCGAGTCAGCGCTTCAAACTCGGTATTGCCATCAAGCAGAGCTTGCCAGTTGACGTACAGCGGGTCGGACACGACCGTGAGGACCGAGAAGGGAGGCTCACGCACGACGAAACACACGTCCCTTACGCGCTTCCCACCCGCGGCCAGCGCTGCCGCGGAGGCTGCTCGGACCGAGTTGGATAGCCGCGAAGTGCTCTGCTGCGTGATGGCGATGCGCTTGCCCTGCGGTCGCTCGAGCACGTCGGCGTCTGCGTAGTGCTCTTCGTACTCGACCTGCCACATGTGACCGCAGTAGAGAGGGCTCAGTCCGTGCGCGAGGATGTCTTGCACCGATACAAACGAACCGCGTCCTTGTTGACGCGCGAGAGGTTAACCGCCAGGTCTTGGTGGTCCAGCTCGCCCACAGGCTTCCAGTTGAGATGTCCAAGGACACGTAAGTGGTCGTCGTAGCTACCGAGTGCTAGGAAATGCCCCGAGGGGGACCACTCCATCACGCGGATGCCTAGCGCGTTCTCGTACGCCTGTGGCTCGTCCTCGCTCGTCAGTTCCAGCAAGCGTTCGCCTCGATGTCTGGTCGTTGATGACGCACCTTGTAGTTTGCCAGCAGCTCACCGTTGGGCGAGTACAGGAGCACGCGGAATTCGAGGTGGCTGTCGCGCACGGCGATGCATCTAAAGCCATGAAAGTGTTCGAGTTGAGTAGACAAGCTTGAGCCCAAGGTGGGAGGCGGGTGAACGCGTACGAGTTGTCTGGGGACCACGCGATCTCGACGCAGTCGTAGCTCTCGAGCGGGAAGTGCGCCGCCAGCTCCCACGTCTCGCAGCTGTACACACCCACGAAGTCCTGTGTCCTGCTTGTCAGCAGCCTGCTGCACCGACAACATCAAGCCAAGTGGCTGAGCCTCTACCTTGCAGTCGTGGCGCTCGGCGACGGCCAGGAACTCGCCGTCGGGCGAGAAGGCGAGGCCGTCGGCCGCGAGCTTGGGGCTACGAAGCACGGCGCGCGCGCTGGCGTCCGCGAGCGACCAGACGGTCGCGTGCAGCTGGAAGTCCGAGACACAGAGCAAGTGGCGCGCGTCGGGTGCCCAGTTAACGGCCACGAGACCCGCGACGCCCTCATTGATGCGGCACGTCCAGGACGGATCACGCACGGACCAGACCTGGACGGCCGCGCGCTTGAGCAGGGCCGCAGACACGAGCTGCGAGTCGGAGGACCACGCGATGGCCTGGATGGCGTCCATGGCCGCGAACTGCTGCGCGACTTGCAGCGTGCGCCGCTCGCGCACCACGAGCCGACTGCCGGTCGCCACGGCCAGGAAGCGGCCGCACGGAGACCACTGCACGAGCCCCAGGCTCGCGCGCAGCAGCGCTGACACCTCCGCTCTCACCCCCGGGTCCTGGCCATCCGCCCCGGCTGCTTCCCCGCCCACGGGCCGTCGTGTAGCCGCCGCGGCAGTGGCATCACCTTGGCGGCGCATGTTGCTCTCGACTTGAGTTCCTCGAATTTGAATCCGCCATCCTAGTTTACTCTTTCCACAAGGACATAAGTCCTGAACTGAGGTGAAACAGCTGGAATGTCGTCCTGGTTTAGAGTTTGGATCCGAATGTAGCGTGGCGCGGGCAGTTCCAACCAACGAGGAGCTGCCATTCCTGATCCGGAGCCCGGACCAGCATCAACGTCTCCTCCTCAAGTGCTCTAGTGACCATGGCGGAGCGCATCTCGGCGGCCGAGTACGAGCGGCAGGCGGCCGAGTACACGGGTGAGGCGGTGGAGCAGCTGAACGCGGCGGTGCGCGCGCAGCCGGCGCTGGGCGCGCGCTCGGGCTTCTTCCAGGACCCGGCGAACGTGGCGCGCGGACTGCCCGTCTTCCAGGGCAAGCACACGCGCTTCGTGTACGACGACGACGAGGAGGAGATCGTCGCTGCGGTCGACGTGACGCAGGAGGCGCTGCAAGACGGCCCGCGCGTGCGCACGGTCGCTGAGCTGGACGCGGACATTGACGGCGCGTCGGACGAGGAGGAGGACTACGACGAGGAAGAGGAGGATTACGAGGAGGAGGAGGAGGACGACGACGACGACGAGACTGGCGTGCACAATGAGTTCTACGCGCCAGAGGGCGAGGAAGATGACGAGGAGATGGCCATGGACGACGTGCAGATGAGCGCGCTGCTGCAGGACGTCGAGATGGAGCTCGCGGCCGTGGCGATCGACCAGCGGCAGCTGCTTGCGCGCGCGTCCGCCGCCACCGCCGGCGCGGCGCCAACCCACCGGCCGGAGACCCAGTGAAGCGCGTCTGCTTCTCGAGAGTCTGCTGTGTAGTATGTATTCCCTTGCTGCCGAGCCTGGCAGCGTGCTCGTTGTACTGGATCGACGCCTGCGCGTGATAAATGCGAATAGAAGACGACGTCCTCCGTTGCTTTCACGCCGCGCGTTGTCTACTCAATGCTGCGTGTGCGTCTGCCAATCGCTCTCGGCTCGCATCGACCTCGACTCACGACTGGAGACCATGTAAGGCGATTCAGAGCCTTTGGCTGCTCGGCTGGCGACGCGGATCGCCAAGCCATTGAGCGCAAGAATAGCCGAGGGAAGCGGGCAGTTCAATGGCAAGCTGACTGTCTTGAGGCTCGCTGATCATCCCTCGCTGGGGATATATTTGGCGCAGACTTGACGGCGTGAAGGTCGGATCGAAGCATTGGGTCTTCTGGGTCTGATCCCTGTCCGCGGCTATAAATAGCGGTCATCCTCGTTCAAGTCGCGCGCGTTTGGGCAGGTGGAGGCGCTCACGACGCGAGGATTGGTCGGGCAAGTTATCGGGGAAGCACTCACAATGTCTAAATAAAGACGGACGCGGTGGGGAAGCTGGGCGTGTGAGAGCGGTTGTGCCAGTCTCTCCAGCGCTGTCGAGCTGGCCGCACTGCGTTTCACTTTGTTTTCTCGTCGTCGGCTCGCTCGCTGGAGGTGGAGGCGGCCGTGGTTGTGATAGCAGACCCGCTCGAAGGCCGAGAAGAGGAGTCCATCGACTCAGGCACGGAACTCCGGTCGTCGATCAGCTTGTCGCTGTGTCCATTATGGCCAAGCGCGGACAGAATGAGATCGTGAAGCTCGTGGCGGTGCTCGAGAAGGGCGACAAGGACAAGCGCGAGATCGCCATCGACGACATCATCTCGAACCCCATCTCGTGCGGCTACCTGCTCGACTTTTGCCAGAAGAGCGTACGTTCTTCGAGATGACCTTGGTGTTGGCTGCTTCCATTGTGTCGAGACAAACTAACGCGTTATGACTGCCAGTACTGCGCCGAGAACCTCAACTTCTTCATGGCGGTGGACAAGTTCAAGGACGAGTGCAGCCTGCTCGACTTCCGCGACCCCGAGTCCGTCACGACGTGCAAGGAGATGGCAGACCAGATCTGGGCCGACTACCTGTCGCTCAACTCGCCAAACGAGGTGAGTCTGCCGTCCGAAGACCGCGCCGAAACGATGGAGCGCATGAAGAAGCCTGGCGAGTTCCGCGCCAAGCTCTTCGACGTGGCCATCCAAGACGCCATCAAGACGCTGCAGAAGGACACGCTCATGCGCTTCCTCAAGTCCCCGCAGTACACCGAAATGGCCAACAAGGTGCGCGCCGTGCACCAGCTCCTGACCAAAAAGGCGCTCGAGGCCGACGGCATCTACCAGATCGACGTCCCCACGCGCACAATGCTGACGGACGACAAGGTGCAGCGTGAGTTCTCGCTCGACGACATCCTCAACGACAAGATCCTTTTCACCGAGATGCTCGAGTACCTCGAGAAGAGTGCGTACTCATCACATTCCCTTGACTTGTCAAGCTCGCTCCCCGACACTAACGCGTTCTCCATCCCTTCACAGTGTTCAAGGCGGAGAACCTCAAGTGCGCGCGGCAGATCCGGCGATTCGAAGAGCTGGCGCTCGAGAAGAAGGCCGACGACCTCAAGGACTATGCCTGGAACGTCTACCTGTTCTTCATCGCGCCGGGCTCGCCCTACGAGGTGTCATGCACCAACCTGGACCGGAAATCCGTGCAGCTGCGGCTCGGGTGCCCCATCAAGTCCATGTTCGAGCCCATCCGCGAGAACACCATGCTGGTGCTCAAGCAAGACCACAAGACCTTCTGCGCGCAGCTGCAGCCCAAGACGCTCAAGGACCGCATCAAGGCCGAGAAGTCGGGCGGCGCGCCGGCCAAGGGCGGCTTCCTCTCCAAGATCAAGGTGTTCAAGTGAGCCCGAGTGTCGGCTGCCGAGGCGGGACGTCGCGAGTGCCCGAGAGCGCTTCATATCTTTTAAGACTCGGGGTAACGACGGTCAACAATAATAACACAGCGAACCGCATGAACAGCTTGCGGACATGGCGACATCGCTCACCTCACTCACGGTGCTCGCGGATCGGCGCGGATGCTGCAGCTTGGCCGCAATCTTCACGTTTCGAACGTCACCACCGACGCGTCAACCCGTCGCTGGTAGTTGGGACAGCCTCCAGGGTGGGAGTTGATGCCGGGTCGCTGTCCAAGCGAAGCAAGACGACGGCATTCTGTGCTGCTGGGGAGTTGATGCCTGCAGAAAGAGGCCATGGAGAAGCTTGATGGCCATCTTTTCCCCGATAGAACCGCGTCAGTCCCCGCTATCCCTCGTCGTCGCTGGGGTCCTCGTCGCTGAAGTATGCGGACGGCTTGCGAGTCCGCCGGGCGGTGGCGGTCGACGGAGCCGCCGGCGCTTCGCTATCGATCGAGGCCTTTGATGGATACGCCAGCAGTGACAGTGACAGATCTTCCTCTGAGTCCAATGGTGGTGCCCTGAATGCATCGCCATTACCATCACGACCAATACCTCGTTAGTCGGTTGAAGGAGCAGCAACAACCCCTCTCGATGTGGCACGCACAGGAGGTTAGCGGCTCCCTCAGCGTTGAAGAAGTGCTTGAGCTCGTGCGGGTCGAACTTCTTCTTCTTCCTGGGCTTCTTGCTCGCCACCGGCTTGTCCCTCGCGCCGAGCACGTTGCGCGGGCAGTCGTACGAGACGTGGCCGTGCTCGCCGCACTCGAAGCAGCGCGTGGTCGCGGCGTACGTGCGCTTCTTGGCGAACTCGCGCGCGCGGCCGTTGTCCCGGCAGAGCGACACCGCCAGCGTCAGTCCCTCGAGCGCCGCGCCGTCCATGCCGGCCACGGCGCGCGCGCAGTCCTCGGGTCGCGCGAACTGCACGAAGGCCACTCCGCGGCTGCGGCGCGTCAGCTTGTCGCGCAGCACCAGCACGCGCGCCAGCTTGCCGAACGGCGCGAACAGCTGCGCCACGTCGCTCGTCGTGTACGCGTACGGCAGCATCGACACGTACGCCGTCGTGCGCACCACGCCCGGCGCCTCCGTCGGCTTCCCCGTCGGCTTCCCCAGCGGCTTCGCCTCCATTTTGCGACAATATCACTCGATGCCGAAAGCATATGAGTTTGGTATGAATATGAGAATACTAGTGCATACCCGCCACAATGACCCGGGTTGAAAACCCACCCGCCGTCTTCGCAGTCTGATTTACACTTGTATTTACTATGCCACCGCCTCCGCTCCTACCCGCAGGCCGAACCCGCCAACCCGTTGCACCCCAAACGGATTCCGCCACGTTCGCGATCGCAGTCGCCGATTCCACGCGAGACAGGCGGTCGACGAGGTGGTCGCGGGCTGACGCGCGGAGTAACCCCGTAACCCGTCGAGGATGGACGCGGTGGAGGCCAAGGTGCTGGCGCTGCGCAAGAAGATGCCGTCCAAGCGCGCGGTGGCGTCGTCGCTGGGCCAGTTCGTGCAGCAAAAGTCGGTCGCGGTGCTCTACACGCCGACCGAGGTGGAGCGCATCAAGGCCATGACGGACATGATCGCGCTGGCCACGAGCGAGTTCGAGAACGACGAGGACTGGGACCGCATCATCAAGGTCGTCGACGCGCTCAGCAGCGTGCGCAACCGCGCAGTGTAAGCTTGCGCGTGCGCGGCGTGGCGGTGTGGTGTCCAACACGCCCGAGACTGACGGGACGCGCATGTTTACGCCGTGGCAGGCTCAAGGAGTCGGTCCGGTTCATCCGGCTGCGGCTCATGGACCCGTCGCCGCGCGTCGTCGTCCTGGCGCTCACGCTGACCGAGTCGATCGTCAAGAACTGCGGGCCGCTCGTGCTCGCCGAGGTCGCGTCCGAGGGCTTTATGAGCGAGATGGAGGCGCTGCACAAGGTGAGTGCGCGCGCATTCCTGGAGCTGGGGATGGAGCGAGTACTCACTCAGCTGCTGTGTGTATGTGCCCTGGTGTCTGGTGCAGTCGCACGCCAACAAGCGCGGACGGGACAGCCTGGAGATCGCGGCGCGTGTGCTGGACATGGTGCAGGCGTGGGGGGAGGCCTTCTTGCCGTACCGGGTACGCCCCATGCTCTCAGTGCATTGCATGCTAGTCGGGTGCAATGCAGATCTGACTGTATGCTATCTACAGAACGAATACCCCCTGTTTGTTGAGACGTACCACAACATGCGCAAGAAAGGCGTGGTGTTCCCCAAGCAGTACGATGAGACGAGAGCGCCCGTGCTGACGCCTCCGGCGCACGAGTCGCCTGCGACGGCGCCGTTTGCGACAGGTTCTATTGGGCGGCGGATCGACACGTCGTCCGTGTCGAGTTCGAGCAGCGGAATGGGCGGGCTGTCGCCTCAGGAGTTGTTCAGCCTGGCTTCCACCGTGTCAGAGATGTTCGAAGACATGCTGTACGAGGCGCAGAAGACCGACTCGGGCATCGAGATGCGCGGAGTGATTGACGAGCTGGCGACACAGGCGCGAGAGCTGGCCCACCGAATGGAGGCGCTGATCCAACTGGCCGTCAACGAGGACAGCGATGTGAGTTGCCTGCTATTGATACCTCGGAGCGTTCGTGATCGTTCATGGGTACTTAATGCTGTGGATGTGCGTTGCCAGGATATCGGTAAATACCTCACGGTCAACGACAGTCTGAACCAAGCACTCGAGACGTTTGTCAAGCTGAAGACGCGCTCTCAGGCGGACAACCAAGAACACGAGGACGACCCAAAGGCAGCTCCTGCGAAAGAGCAGAAGACTGTGCAGCTGATTGATTTCTTTGACGACTCGTCCAGCATTCCGACAGACAACCAGCATGAAGACAACGAGGATCCGTTCGCGGAGTTCGTGCGAGTACGGGCAGGATCATTGGCCAAGAGCAGCGACCGTGGGTCGATCGTTGAAGAAGTACCGCGAAAAAGCGCATCTGCATCGGAGAAGCAGGCTGTCCAGTCCAACCAAGATGAAGAGGACGACCCATTTGCCAGTTTTGTCGAGCAGCGGGTCCACAAGGTGATTGAACACAACGAGCCTGCTGCAGAGACCAAGCCGACGACGAAGGAAATGGACCTGATTGACTTTGGCTTCGATGGTAAGTGCGGTCATAGATGGAGAACTGGTGCGTGACCTTGACACTGACAATATTGTGGAATGGCAGATTCCGTGGCTCCTCAATCTGCACCAGTCTTCCACGCCCCTCCTGTTTGCGACCTGACACTCTCATCCCCTGCGTTCCCCGCGGCCCCGCTCACCTCTCCGCTGTCTGGTCTTCCACTCAGCGGAAGTGCAGTCGACGCGAACCCGTTTGGAGTTCTCGATCAGCATACGACCACTCCAACTCCGAATCCCAGTTTCGCCACCCGAGCCAGCACGACGAGTAGCAATTTCGCGGCCACGAATCCCTTCGACCTGCTCGACTTCACCCATAAGGTAGCGCGCTCGTTACTATTCACGACGCCCGGGTTGCACCAAGCTGATGCTTCTTTGTGTCTAGGCGACCATTTCAGCACCAGCGCCAGCGAGCAGCAACCCTTTCGATGTCATTACGAGCAACCCATCGCACACTGCTTCGTATTCGTCAGCAGCAGCAGCACCACCACCACCACCACCACAGCAGCAGCAGCAGCGATCCTGGGCCCCGAACAACTCCTTTAATCCGTTCGACCTGTAGTAACCCGGAGTGCGGTGCGTGGTAGAGCCGTCCGCGACGAAGGCGCGGTGAAGATGAAGTGTGTCGACGTTGTGCATATAGATGCGTCGCGAACAAGCATCTGCAACCCAAGGTCTGCGACCAAATGCATTCGCAAGCACATCCAAAACAATGCATGGTACGTTCATTTGAGCGCCACAACTCGGTCGCATCCAAGTGTTCACCATGAACCGCTAGACGTAATCAGCATCCTCAGCCGTCAAGCACCCGGACGTTCGCTCCTCCCGCGCCAACCCTCGCCAGCTCACGAAATGTACGCCTTGGCGCCCACTTCCTTGGTCCCGCCGCTGGCAGCGTCGCCCTTCTTGGCCGTCGACGTCGCGCTCGAAGACGAAGGAGTGACCGCCTCCCGCGCCTTGCTGGCCGCCTCCTTCGTCTTGCTGCCGACCATGTCAACCGAGCCCGAACCTCCTTCCTCGCTCTGGCCCGAACTCCCGCCCGGCGTCATCTGCTGCGCTTTCTCCTTGGCCTGCTGCCCGGCTTGCGCGGCACTCTCCTTGGCCTGCTGTCCGGTTTCCTTGGCGCTTTCCTTGGCTTGTTGTCCAGTCTGCTTGACGCTATCCTTGGCCTGCTTCCCGGTCCCCACGGCCTGTGACCCCTGCTCCTGGGCCTTGTCGACTGCCTGCGAGCCCGCGTCCTTGGCTTGGCCAACGACCTGCGATCCTGTCTCCGTAGCTTGGTCGACAGCATGAGACCCGGTCTCCTTGGCCTTGTCCACCACTTCGCCGCCCTTGCCCATGGCCTGGCCAGCCATTTCGCTCGTCTTGGAGGTGCCCTGCTCCATGCGTCCCGACACGTCCGGTGCGTTCTCACGGACAGTATCGACCGCCGACCCGACTTGCTCCATGGTCGTGTCCTTGGCCTGCATCGCCTTGTCCTGCGCCATGCCGACGGCCTCCGACGTCTTGTCCTTGGCCGACTCGACCGTGTCCTGGGCCATTTCTTTACCGTGCTCCGCCGTCGCCGACGCTGACTCGGCCATCGAGCCGGCCTTGGTCTCGACCGCCTGCGCTGTGTCCGCCTTGCTGGCCGCCAGCTTGGCCTGATTGAGCGTCTCCGTGATGTATTCGACGCTCTCTTGGACAATCTCCATGCTCTTATCGACCACCATCTTGCCCAGACCGCCAGTCACCTTGGCGTCGATCTTGGTGGCCGTCACCGTCACCTGCATGCGCTCGTCCAGCTTCTTGACGCCCTGCACCACACCGCCGGCCTTGTCGCTCGCACCGAGCATCTCGTCGCCCTTCTCCACCAGCTTGGCCGCTTCGCCAGTCACCACCTGAGCCGACAACTTGGCCTGGCCCGCCGCTTGCTGCGTCGTCTGGCGGATGCTCTGCAGCACGTCGTTCGCCTTCTCCATCGCTT
Source organism: Phytopythium litorale (assembly GCA_023338075.1). Lineage (NCBI taxonomy): Eukaryota > Oomycota > Peronosporomycetes > Pythiales > Pythiaceae > Phytopythium > Phytopythium litorale. The sequence goes on from JAADYB010000026.1 coordinate 53,102, forward strand.
CCATCGCGCGCTGGCGACCAGTATTCACGACGTCGTGCACCGTGTCCGACACGGCTCCCGCCGCCTTCGACCCTCGCGAACCCAGGTACTTGGCGTCGTACTCGACAGCGCGGCTCTCGATCGCGTGCATCGCATCCCTCGAACTCTGCAGCCCCGACTCGACCATCGCCATGGCTTGGTCCTTCGCGCTCTTGTCCGACGGCTCGCCAGCCAGCTGGTGGCCAGCCTCCTCGAGCTGGTCGATCGTCTTGTGCGCGTTCAGCAGCGCGTCTTCCAGGTACTTGGAGGCCGGCTGCTCCGTCGAGGCGTCCGCCTTCTCGTCGAACTCGCTCACCTTCTTCTTCAGCTCGCCCAGGTAGCGCTTCGTCTCCTCGGCGCCCGCCATCACCTGCGTCTTGAGCTGCGCGGGGCTGATCTGGTCCGACATGCTATCTGCTGTCTGCTGCTTGGGTCGTGTCGGGTCGTGTCGCTAGGAAGAACTGCTGTCGAGGGCTGCTTGCTCAGTCGAGGGCAAACTGGGGAATGACCTCCAGTCTTGAGATGCACGAACGCTGGCGATGGTGGCTGCCAGCCAGCCGCCCAACGGTGGCATCCTCTCAAGAAGAAAACGCGTGCGATGCCACCGTTAGAGCTTCGCAAGGGCGAAAGAATAGAGCGACGCAGCGTCCGAACGTTGTTTAGGTGCGTTGAGCGCCGCGTCTCGGCATGTCTACACTCCCAGAATCCTTACGGTTGTTCCTGCGCGGCCTCAACGAACGGGTAGTCGGTGTATCCGACCTCGATGGCGGCGCCCGGCTTGGTGTAGAACGTCTTGGCGACGACGGTGTTGAGCGGGGCGTCGATCTGCAGGCGGTGAACGAGGTCGGGCGTCGCGACGAAGTCACGGCCGAAGCCGACGAGGTCGCAGACGCCTTGCTCGACGCTTTCGATGGCGCTGGCGCGCGTGAACCCGCCGGCGGCGAGCAGCACGCCGTTGTACATGGGCCGAAAGACGGACAGGATACCGCCCTTGGGCACCAGCGGACTCGTGAAGTGGAACCCGGCGGGCTCGATCAGGTGGAGGTAGGCCAGGTCGTACTCACTGAGCCTGCGGACAACGTAGCCGAACGTGTCCAGCGGCGCCGAGTCGGTGCACTCGAAGGTGACGCCGAACGGAGACAAGCGCACGCCGACGTGAGCAGGCGACGGCGCGACCTGCAGGATGGCCTCGAGCGTCTCGAACAGCAGGCGAGCGCGGTTCTCGATCGACCCTCCGTAGTCGTCGGAGCGGCGGTTGACACCGTCACACAGGAATTCCTCGAACAAGTAGCCGTTGGCCGAGTGCAGCTCGACACCGTCGAAGCCAGCGGCGAAGGCATTCGCAGCGGCCGAGCGGAAGTCATCGACGATGCCCTGGATTTCCTCCCTGTCGAGCACTCGTGGCGTGACGTACTTCTTGCGGCCCTCCTTCGTGGTGACCCAGCTGGACGGATCCGAGAAGCCGACGGCGCTCGGAGCGACTGGTGTGGCGCCATTCGGCATGGTATCGGGGTGGCTGACACGACCGCAGTGGTAGATCTGCAGAAAGGTGACGCCGCCCTTGGCGTGGACAGCGCCCGTGACAGCCTTCCAGCCCTTGACTTGGTCGTCCGTGAAGATGCCAGGCGCGTTCTCGAAGCCGCGCGCTGTCGAGTTCACATCGGTGCCTTCAGCGATGAGCAGTCCACCGTCGGTCGCACGCTGCGCATAGTACTCGACGTTGACTGGGCCGGGCACGCCGTCCTCGCCGGCTCGCATACGTGTGAGTGGCGGCATGAACACGCGATGCTTGAGCTGGATCGGGTTCTTGCTCCCGCCGAGACTGACGGGCGTGAAGAGCTTGGGCTGGGCGTTCGGAGCCATCTTGGGTGCTTAGAGTAGGCAGGAGTTGCTCTGGCTGGTAGCGAGTTGATTGGGAAGTGAGCTCTGACCAAGTGCGAGCGACTCGAGATGCCAGACCGAACACGATACGATGAGCATCATGTTGAAAGCAGACACCTTCGTGTACAATGCTGTGGGTCGACTTCATGGTGGCGAGATGTCAACAGCGTTGGGTGAAGTGCCGACGCAATCGTCCACAGTCACTTCAGACTCGCGGCAAAGTTGGAGCCCATCACGTCGATTGAAGTGCCGACGCAATCGGATTATTCCGGCATTTGGGGAGAGTGTCATGTATTGTCGATCGATCCACCACCACGAACCTCGACTACCCGTCAGAAATCTCCGGAGACCAGCACGTCTTCGATCCCGTTCATATCTCGATCGATTGATGTTGCCCAGTCCTTGAGTCCGAACGCGCTGTCATCCGTTTTCGTGGCATGTTCACTCGATCGCCGAAGCAATTTGGCGCCGACAGAGCTCAAAAACTCGTTCGTTGCCGAACCCAGCGCGACCAAGTAGGTTTGGATGACGGACGTTGGCCCCGTCACGGTTCGCTCACCGCTAGTGAAGACGACGAGCTTCGTGGTTTCGACCGATATCCCTGGCATTGGCTCTGTCAGCGATCGATTGACCACCACCAAGCGCTCTCGCTCCCGGTATCTTCGCGTGACCGCGCGCTGGTTCATGGCCAAGGCCCTCTCGTTCGGACGAGAGAATGTGAAGCGGATGCTGCCCCTCACTTCGTTCTCCTACATACATTGGAGCACCGGTGCTGGTTAGTGTTCAACTCTCAATGGTGCAGCCAGCAACATGACCCTGCTCACGTTGTTGTCGGTCGCCTTGGAGTAGTAGGCCCACGCTGCCTGCTCCGTCTTCTCAAACTCGAAGGGTACCGCATGGACGCTGCGCAGCACCACACGCCACTTGCCGCAGCCGAGCCCTTGGCCAGAGTGACGCCTGCTCGGGACAGGCAACTCGTGCATCTTGGCGTCGCGAAGGATAGTGTCGATCGTCGCGTAGGCTTCGTCCATGCCTTTGGTCAGGCGCTGGAAGACATGCACGTCGTCTGGCAGGGATATTGAGGACACCCCGTTCGATTTGCCGAACAAGTCCTGGATCGCCCGTTGCTGCGGCACCAACGAAGACACTATGTCAGTGCCAAGCCAAGCCGCACACACTTCCCAACGCGATGCCCACCTCATTCTCCGCGCGCCGATGGAGCATCTGGCGCAGTTTCTTGGCGCGGCGCGCATGGACCTCGACGGCTCCACGCAGCGCCAGGTTCTCGTGCTCGGCTTCCCGTCGGCGCTTGAGCTGCTTGGCTGCCAGCTTCTCCCACAGACGGCAGCCCAGCGCGGCTGTAGTGGCCGTGACGGCCGTCAGCGCCTGCAGTTGGGACCGCGGGATGGCCGCCACGGGCGTCGAGATGTCTATGCCCGCCGCCAGCTTGAGCGCGTGGAGCTGGTGCGTCATCCGCCCCACCTGGTCGCGCAGCTCCGCCAGCTCCTGCTTGCGCGTGCGTCGCTTGGGCGGGGCCGGCGCATGGGCGAGAGCGCGCTCGGTAGGGATGGAAGGGAAGGAATCGTGGCTGCTATCGTCGCTGTCAGCGTGAACCGCATCCTTGTTGGCGTTTGTGAGCGGCGGAGTACCGGAGGAGAGCGGCATCAGCGGCACGACCGACGCGTCCATGTCCGTCGGCAGCAGCCACTCGCCCGCGGGCAGGCCGCTCGCGTCCACGTCGCACAAGAAGGCGATCAGCTCGTCCGCGTCCATCGCATCCATGCCGTCCACGCCGTCCACGCCGTCCATGGCGTTCATGGCGTCCATAGCGTCCAAAGCGTGCATGCAGAAGGCCACGCCGCTCGCTGCGAACAGTCTAATGCGCTAATAGAAACTGCTCTGTGTCGTCCCTCCTCATGTGAATCGCACTGGATTTTTTGCAGTCGACCGCGTATTTTGATGGGCAACTCACATAAGTTTACCACCAAGAATATAAAGTCGAAGGGTTACTAATTTGACATGTCAAAAAAGATACATCAGTATAGAGACAATATGCGCTATCCAAGGGAAACGGACCACCAACTCCAATCAGTGCAACAAAGACTTGCCATTTCAATCAAGGGTTCGTTTGGTGTCCGCCAACCTGTCCAACACTATCGCCCCTCTCCATGCATTCACGACGCTGTCGTCGTCGTCCTTCGTCGTCTGTCACCTACACGCCGCCGCCAGCGAGGCCGGGAGGTCGTCCGCGATGTTGGCATCACCGCTAGACAGCCGCGCAGCGTCCCTGCAGCAGCTGCCGGATTTGCATCGCTGCTTACGGCGCGTACGACGAGAGCGGCGACTGCTCGCGCTGTGTCTCGCCATGCTGCTTGTCGGACGTCGTCATCTCGTGCGCCTTGTCCTTCGCCGTCGACGCCATCGATTGCGCAGACTCCTTGGTCTTGTCCGTGGCCGACGGCTCGGCCGACTCGACCTTGAGGCTGTGCAGCGTGCCCGCCACGTAGTCCAGCGACGTGTTGAGCATCTGCGTCGCCTTCTCCTTCATGCCGGGACCTTGCTGCCCCTGCGACCCCGGTGCCGCCTCGTGGGCCTTCTTCTTGGCCGCGTCGGTCGTGTCCACCGCCTTCTCCTTGACCGTCCCCATGCCGCCACGTGCACTCTCCTTGGCGGTCGACGAGTCCGAGTGCTGGCTCAGCGACAGCTGTCCCTTGAGCGCCTCGAACCCGGACTGCGCCATCTCGAGGGTCGAGTGCATGGCACCGACAGCCGAGCTCTGCACTGAATGCGTCGCACCGACCAGCTTCTCCTTGGCAGCCTGGAGCGTCGACGGGCTGGACGTCGATTGGTCGTCCTCGTAGGGGCGGGCGCTCGCGGCGAGGCCGTTGAGCTTGTTCATCATATCCTCGACCGCCTTGCGCGCCTCATCCATCATACTGTCCGACACGTTGTTGCCCTTGCGGCGAATTTCCTCCGACAAGCGCTTCATCTACCCAATCGCGTCGAACAATGGAGGCGTCAGTGGATCGACAGGTCTCACACACGATGAACCGCGCAGTCTTACCGCTTCCACAGCCGACTCGGTGCTCGAGATCTCGTGCTTGATCTCGCTCGACGACGACAACGACGACGACTGCTTGTGATCGCGGTCGTGGTTCGCCACCACCTCCTTCACCTGAAAAGCACAGCAGTCACGACGCCCAACTGTCAGCAACGCATCCTGTCAGACTCGTCAGCTTGTCGTCTCACGAACGCACCGAGTTGAGGTAGGCCGTCGTCTGCTCTGCACTGCGGCGGAGGCCGTCCGGGAGCTGGTTTGCCGTGCCACTCGACTCGCTGTGCGGCTCGGTGTGCGACTCGCGGCCAAATGCCTGTTTGGCCTTCGTAGTGATCTTGCTAGCCGCCTGGCTGCCCGACGACTCGGGCATCGACTGCGAGCCCTGGTGATGGCCAGTGCTCGAATGCGGGTCGTGGGTCGTCTGGTGGCTGTGCGAGCCATGCGTCGCGCCGATCAACGGGTCGCCGTGCCCAGTGGTCTGGTGGGTCGAGTGCGACTCCATGGGGCCCTGACCCTCATGGAAGCCGCGAGCCTCATGGGAGCCGTAGCCCTCGTGGGAGCCGTAGCCCTCGTGAGAACCATAGCCCTCGTGAGAGCCGTGAGCCTCGTGAGAGCCGTGCGAGTCTTGGTCGCTAGTCTTGGACTCGTCCTTGTCTTGGTTCTTGTGGCGGAAGTGGAACATCCTCGGGTCGTCTTCCAATGTCGAACTGGTTGCTAGTGGGTGCTGCTTGCTTGGCACTAGCGATAAGCAAAAGTGAGGGCACTGCTCGAGTTCCCCTCTCCGGTCCGTCCGCTTTTTAGTTTTGGTGGCGGGTGCTGTCTCAAGCCACCCAGCGTCTCCAACGGCCGCACGCCGGCACACTCGCGTCCACCATGAAGCACTCGCCCAGTATCTTTCAGACACAGCAACCACATGCGCGACAGGGATTGGGCTCCAGCGCTGTCGATTCTAACGGTCGCATCTCGAGCCTCGACGTTGTGTGTGTTACTCCTCAGATATCGATCGGCTCGCTTGTTCAAGCTGCTGCTTCGTTGTTCTCCGCCTCATCATCCAATGAGTTCTGGTGGATTCCAACGCCCCGGCGGCTTGGATGCAGGCCACGCGGAGCTGCTCGGTCTCCGCAAGCAGCTTGGCAGCACCATCACGGAGACGGACCGGTTCGTCGAGATGGTAGGCGCAGACGAGTTCCGTCTCTGCGATCTTGTCAGGTCAGCCACAGTGGCGTCGATAATGTGGCTGAGGGTTCGCCTGTTTTCTAGTTGAACGAGAAGCTGGCGCAGCACGACCGCGGGCACACGTTGTTCACGCTGGCGTCCGAGTACTTGAAGGGGAGCGTGGCGCATGTTGGCAGTGCGTTGGCCGAGGTATGCACGCACGGGCTGTCTCTTGATGGTGTTGATGCTCTGAAATCGATTGCTCCCATTAGTTCAAGCGCAGCGCAGAGCGTATGGGCGGCGATCAAGTCCAGGAAGAAGACCGCGAGGCGCTTGCGACGTCTCTTGATGGACTCAGCTGCGCCGTGGAGAGTCTCACGCATTTCGCCCGCGCGTTCGACGAGCACAAGCGTTCGCTCCCGCTCTCGACCAGCCACAAGACGACGGGCACGGTGCAGCCACTCGGCGACAAGACGCAGGACTCCGTCGAGAAGCTGGTGCGGTCCGTGCTCACACGAGTTCATCTGGGCTTCAACACGCTCCAGCGCTGTCTCGGCCGCGTGGAGCACCACGGGGATCCGCTCCGACACGCTGCGCCATCACAGAAGGACACGGAGGCCCAGGCCAAGCCAGCGCGTGCTCGACGGAACTCCATCGATGTGGAGTCACTGGAGGAGGAAGGCGGCGTCGGACAGGAGGGCGACCGTGGGTACTCTGGCCGTCAGTTGGCAGGTCAGGCAGGGCCAGCTCCATGAGGCTGGAGCGCTACCAGCCGTAGCAGAGGCACCGGCGTTGATTTCCTGCCCACGGCTGCTGGCTGCTCCCTCCACGTTCGTCAAGGCACCGATGAGTGATGCGTTGTGATCAATGCCGAGCTGCGGAGGCGAGGTCACAAGCAGTTGATTTGTTAGCTAATTTACTTCCGCTGCCGCTTCCGGTTGCGCTGGTTGCCGTTGCCGCCGTTGTTGCCACCGCGGCCCAGACCCGTGTATTTGGCCATCCGCGAGACCATTTCCTCGGCGGACACCTCCTCGCGCAGCTCCTTCTCCTCCGACTCGGCGTAGCGCATCTGGCGGGTCGCGTCGCGGTACTCGTCCTGCCACCACCATGCGACGGATGTAAGCACAGTGCACCGACCGATATGCGGCCAAACGTGCAGCAAGCAGCAAACCTCGACGCCCTTGTTGAACCCTCCAAAGGAGCGGCGGCCGAATACCAGAGGCAGTGACGGATCCGGCACGTCCCGGACGCAGATGACCGACGACCTGGCAGCAGTGCAATGTGTAAGTGGACGCCTTCAAGCTGTGCGAGTCCCTGGGTGTCCGGCAACAACGCACTCGTCCTGCGGCTCCTCCTCGGGCGTTGCCTCGGCCCACGCGTCCTGCTTCTTGCGCTCCTGCATGGCCGCCTTGCGGTCCGCCTCCGTCTGCTTCTTGCGCTGCATGAACTAGAGACAGGGGAAGCACCAGACAAGCGGTGCGAGAAACAGTGAGCACAACAGACAGACACGGCGCACCGAGCAAGGCGAGCAAGCGAACGCACCTTCATGGCCAGCGTCTTCTGCGACAGCGTCGCGGGCTTCTTGGCGACCGCATTCTCGCGCTCCGGCAGCGCCGACCCGCCGATCTTCTGCGCCGGCGGCCGGCTGGGCGTCTTGGCCTCCTTCTTGTCGCCCTGGCGCGGCTTGCTGCTGCCTGGCTTCCACATACTCGGCCGTCAACGCGCTCGAGTCGCCGCCGCCAATGCACTTGCTTGTTCCGCTTCGCGCTTCGGGTGGTGGAGCGCAGGACGCGAGGGTGTTTGACTACCGGGTAACACTCGGGACCGTTCGGGATTGTCCCTCAAGACATCAAAGAAACAGTACAGTCTCCAGTCACGCGACACACCTCCGCGAGTGCTGTTCTTTTTTTTTCCTCCCTTCTCCGTCATGTCTTTCGTCCCTCTGATTGGCTGTAAAAGTGGTTCTGAATGCCCTTCAATTGGCCATAAAGCCATCGCCCTGGAACGAGAAAGGGAGGCAGGACAGTGCCTCAGGACGCGAGGTCTCCAAACAAGAAAATCCCCAGCACCAGCCGCCGGATCAAGTCCAAGGACGGCGGCGGCGACGGCGGCTCTTATCTGCCCAGCGAGGAGATAAGAAGAAAGGCCAGGCGCGTGCTTTCTCCCCCCTTGCGGCCCCGGTTGTCTGAAGAACTGAAGAAGGCAACCCGCAGAACTGGAGATGGCGGTGGAGGTCGAGACGGCGGAGCCCGCGGCGGCGGTGGCCGTGGCGCAGGCGCCGACGGACGCGGCCATGCTGTCGCCCACGAACTCGTCGGTAGGCGGGCCCGAGTCGCTTCGGCTGTCGGAGATCGAGAGCGCGCACCTGTGCGCGACGGGCCGGATGAAGATGGAGGAGCTGTTCCGCCAGTGGCTCAACGTCGAGGGCACCAAGGAGATGATCCAGGGCATGGTCGAGGACCTGCGCGCCGGCAAGGAGCTCAACTTCGAGGCGCTGCTGGCCAGCACGGCCAGCGCTGCGCCTAGCTCGAGCGGCGGCGCGCACAGCGGCGGCGAGTCGCCCTCGCGCAGCCCCAGGCGCCCGCCGAACTACGGCCAGTTCTCGATGCTGGGCGGGATCGTCGGCGGCGACATGAGCCCCAACAACCGCAAGAGGCACCACCTCGTCAGCCTCTTTGGCGACGAGCTGCACGCGGCGGCGGAGGCGGCGGCAGCGGCGGCGGCACCGGCGAAGCAGGTTGAAGACGATGTGGTGGCAGCCCCTGCGGCTGACGACGTGGACATGAGCGAGAACCAGGCGGATGAGGTTGCCGCGGGAGCCGACGACGGTGATACGACCATGAGCGACGACACGGCAGGCGATATGGCTGGCCCGAAGACGGCCATTCCTCGGTTCTACACTCCCGGCGAAGCCCGTCGCGGCCGCGCTCGTGGGATGTCAGTTGACTCGATCGCCAGGAAGACGGTACGAGCCTGCCCGTTGCATGTGTGTCGATTCGTTTTTGGCGCATACCCAGCTTTGTGAGCTCATTGGCGTGCGTGCTGGCGGTAGAACGATATTGAGTCCCGGTTTCAGGACTTCCCCGAAGGCATGAAGGTCGAGGACTTCGTGGCCATCACGAAGGACTTGTGCGGCTTCCCGTCATTCTTCAATGCGCCGTTCTTCCGTCGGGTCCTCACAACAGAAGGTCCTGGACCTGACACGGGGGGCGAGGCAAACCCAGAGGGCACTGAAGGCGACAGCGCGCCGCAGCGGATCACGAGAGAAATGTTCCAGTCGTACTGGAGTCGTGAGCTGGCGCCCTTCGACAACGTCGAGCGCTTCTTCCGAGTCGTAAGTTCACTCTGGAGAAGTATCGAGTGATTGGGGACGCTAACCAATGGGGTATGCGTTGTTCAGGTGAAGCAGCCGCAGAACAGTCACATTGAACGGGATGATTTCGCGCCTTTCCTGCATGGTGAGTGTAGTCTGCTTACTGTGTCTATCTTCTCTGCTGCGGAGTTGAAAGTCTGACATCTGCAAACGATAGAGCTGCTGAAGTACCATCCCGGCCTGGAATTCCTCGGCGGAACTCCCGAATTCCAAGAGAAATACGGTATACTTGCGGCGTCTGTCGTCCATGTACTCACATCGGCCGTATCAGCTAACCGCGTTTCGTTCTTGCTCTCGTGTTTAGCATTAACTGTCGTCGTCCGTATATTCTACTCGGTGGACCGCGACAGCAGCGGCAAGATCACACTGCGGAAACTGCGTCGCAGTAACTTGGTCTCGGCGTTCAACTGCGTCGACGAGGAAGAGGACATAAACAAGGTACGTTGCCGTGCTCAAGAGCCCGTCTGCGATGTCCACGCATGCTGAAGTCAGCTAACGGCGATGTGTTCTCTTTGCATGCCAGGTGAACTCGTACTTCTCGTACGAGCACTTCTACGTGCTGTACTGCAAGTTTTGGGAGCTCGACACAGACCACGACTTCCTCCTGAGCCCCGACGACCTGGTGCGATACGGCAGCCACGCACTGACTCGCATCATCGTGGACCGCATCTTCGAGCGTGCCCGGCGCCCGTTCGCGCGGGTCCAGACGCTCACGGCCGAGGAGAAGAAGAAAATGAGCTACGAAGACTTTATCTGTAAGTGGCGCGTTCTCGTGGCTGATGCGCCAGCGAATCGCTAACTCATGTTTTGACGTCGATGAACAGATTTTATGCTGTCCGAGGAAGACAAGAGTAACCCAGTCAGCCTGAGGTACTGGTTCGAGCTGATCGACACGAACGAGGACGGCGTAATCCGCTCCGACGAGATGCGCGCGTTCTACAAGCACCAAGTGCACCGCATGGAGTGCCTGGGGCATGAAGTCGTCCCGTTCGAAGACATTCTCTGCCAAATGTGAGTGGGCACGAATGAGGTGGAGCGCATATGTTAGGGCTCGTTCTGACATCGTCGTGGTTGCTGTTGCTGTCACTAGGGCCGATCTGCTGCACCCCGAGAATGACGGCGAGTTCTACCACAAAGACCTCATCCGTCCCGACAAGATCCGCGTCTCTGGCGTGTTCTTCAACGTGCTCTTTAACCTGAGCAAGTTCATCGAGTTCGAGCAGCGGGACCCGTTCCTGTTGCGGCAGCAGTTGGCTGAGCCAGAGCTCACGTACGTGTTGATGTGGTTGTGCGTCGGATAGCGGGGCGAGTGTTTCTGACGGATCTGTTCGCTCGCTTCTGTGCGACAGTGACTGGGATCGGTATGCCCGCGCAGAGTACGCCCGTTTGGCAATGGAGGAGGAGAGTCGTGAGGAAGACACTGCGATGGACATCGACACGATGGACGGGTGGTACGTCTCGGACGAGCAGGAGGAAGAAGTTGACGTGGTGGGTGCTGGCGCCAGCGGCAGCACCGGCGGCAGCAGCGAAGGAGGCCAGAGCCAGACTGTGGAAGCCCCATTTTGACTGCGCGGAGGGCGTGGGTGAGCTTAGATTGGCAAGTCATGTGCGTGGAGTGTCCACGAGTTGAGACAGAGGCGCCATCGCTGCGGGAACACCATGCTGGAGGCAGACGCGGGCGGGTCCTGTTCCAGGAGTTGTTGGAAGGAGCGCATGGAGACGTGTGGCGTATAGATTTGACGAGATAATTGCGATGGCTCTGTGCCGACAGGCTCCGTCTGTCCGTCCGTCCTGTGACTGCTCACTGCGGCTTGCGCGGTGCCTCCTGCGCCTCCTTGAGCGCGCGCAGGCGGTCGTTGCAGTGCCGCAGCTCCTTGACGACAGCCTGGCACTTGGTCCAGTCGCGGTCGTGCTCTCCCAGGCAGTCCTCGAGCCGGTAGTACTCCTTGGAGCAGCCCATCTTCTCGATCATGTCGTCGATGTCCATGTCCTCCCCGAAGTCGCTCTTGCTGCCCGCGTGCAGCCCGGCCACGGGCACCGGCGCCGCGTTCTTGCCGCTCATGTCGGGTGTGCTGGCGCTCGTGCTGGTCGTTTGGCTTTGTGGCGCAAAGTCATCATCATCATCAGGTCGCAAAGACATTGGATCGAGTGATGGATAAGACCAGAATACGTCCCATATCTCCGTGTGGAGCGTGCTACAATAAATGCATTAAGTTCGATTACAGTATATCGAACTTTACATAAAGTACTGACAGACCGACGTCAGCTCGCTAAACAGCCAATCAGAGCGCGCTGAGCTTGCATTCAAGGTCGACCATCACTCTTGCTAGTCGTCGCGGTTGATGTCAGCTATCCGCGATCCGGGGCAAACACACTCGGGAGGGCGGGCGGTCATCCCTCCCCTCCCCTTCGCCCCGTGATGCCGTTTCTCCATTTCCGATCCCACCGCCTCAAACTCAAGCCGCCACCGGGAAGACCCGACACTGACGATGGAGCACTCGCACGACCACGACCACGACCACGGGCACAGCCACGGGCACAGCCACGAGCACAGCCACGAGCACGCGCATCACCACGACCACGACCATGGACATGATCATGGACACGAGCACGGGCACGAGCACAGCCATGGGCCGTCGGTGGTGGACGGGGACGAGCTGGTGCGGCGGTTCACGGTGGCCAAGGGCCGCGCGCCGACGCCCGACGAGGAGCGGCAGCTGCGCGAGCACGGCCACACGCACGAGCACTTTGAGCACGCGGGCGTCTTTGACGAGCGCGAGGCGGCCAAGCACGGCCGCGACTTCTCCCAGCGCGCGTACACGGTGGGCATCGGCGGGCCGGTCGGCAGCGGGTGCGTGCATCGCTCTCTCTTCTTCTTCTCCACGGTCCATCACTGCAGACGACTGACTGACAACCCGTCCATGGCTGGTGACGACCAGGAAGACAGCGCTGATGCTCGCGCTTTGCCGCGCGCTCAAGGACCGCTTCAGCATCGCTGCGGTGCGTGGCGGGTCTCTAACGCCAATGACGTTGTGGCGGCTTCTGACGCGCGAGCGCCGTCGTGAAACAGGTGACGAACGACATCTTCACGCGCGAGGACGGCGAGTTCCTTGTGCGTCACCAGGCGTTGCCGGAGGAGCGCATCCGCGCGATCGAGACGGGCGGATGCCCCCACGCTGCCATCCGCGAGGACATTTCGGCCAACCTGCAGGCCTGCGAGGACCTGACGGACGAGTTCGATACACAAATGCTGCTCGTCGAGTCTGGCGGAGGTCCGTCCGCCTGCCTGCTCGGGTTCAAACGCTGGTTGCTTGAACTAACTTGGAGCGCTTTGTGGCTATCGCAGACAACCTGGCCGCCAACTTCAGCCGGGAGCTGGCCGACTACATTATCTACGTCATTGACGTCGCTGGAGGAGACAAGGTGCCTCGCAAGGGCGGCCCCGGCATCACGCAGGCTGACCTGCTGGTGGTCAACAAGATCGACCTGGCGCCGCATGTTGGCGCGGACCTCGACGTCATGGACCGCGACGCCAAGAAGATGCGCGGCACCGGACCTACCGTGTTCAGTCAGATCAACGCCGGCAAGGGCGTCCCCGAGATCATCGACCACATCATCGCGGCGTGGCATGCCGCTGGCAACAAGGCGTAGACCGACTCTCCGTGCCATGCAGCACATCCCCTCAACCGTCAAAGGTTTTCAGCAACACGCGGTGAGTCGTTGGGAGCCAAGCTAAACCTCACGCGAAACGCAGTTTTGTCGATGCTGCCTTCCGTCCAATAGACCGTGACTCGTCTCCATCCACGAGCCATCACAACGGACGGCGCAGAAGTGCTGCAAGGCGCAGGAAGTCGTCCCCGTTCTCGCGCTGGAGACTGGACGTCTCGGCCATGACCATCTCCAGAGAGGTGACGTGCATGCATATACGGACTATCACCGCCGCGGCGAGGACCAACCAGCAGGGCC
>JAADYB010000027.1:0-64981 GCA_023338075.1 Phytopythium litorale
CCCTCGCTGCTGTTGGACGAGCTTCCAGGCGTGGTCAAGTCTGCGCCGTCTACCGCCGCCGCCGTCGCGGCCACAGCTGCGGTCGCTTGGTGCGTGCTGCTCAACTGGTGATCCTCCTGCCGCCTCTCGCCAGCCGGCTCGTGACGGTCCTTCGAGTAGTAGTGGTGGTGGTGATGATGGTGGTGGTGCGTCGACCTGCCCGTGGCCATGGACGCCTCGCGCGTTGTGGCGCCCGCGGGCGTCTTGCTGCCCGTTCGAGAGCTGTACACGTCGCGGAAGGTGCCCCAGAAGGTCTTGTACGAGGCGCTGGACGGGTCCAGGAAGGCCGCCGTGTCCTCCGGCCGCAGGTTGCGCGCGCGATACTGGTCGTTCAGCGACTTGAGCTTGCGCGCGACCATCTCGCGGTTGCCGCTCATTTCCTCCGTGCCCGCGAGCGCCGTCGCCGCGCGCAGCTCGCGCCGCGAGTACGTGTCGACGGGCTTGGAGCTGGCGCGGAGGCCCACGCTGCTCGCGCTGCCGGCCGTCGCGTTCCCGCCGCTGCTGCTCGCCGTCACGCTGCTGCTCGACAGCTCGCCGCTGTCCTCGCTCTCGCGGCTCTCCGAGTCCCCGTCCGGGTCTCGGTCCCGGTCGCTGCTGGGCTTTCGCCGCTTGGTCGGCTGCGTCCGCAGCGCGCGGCTCACGTCGTCGTGCATGTGCCGCCAGCGCGCCATGCCCTCGATCCGCGTCGCGTACATCTGCAGCAATCAGCTCGTCAGTCAGTCGCGCTGGGACTCTCTCTCTCTCTCTTTGTCTCCACTGCCCACGCACCTGTGCCGTCAAGATCTGCGGCGCCCCGCGCTCGCCCGGGGCCTCTCTACTGCTCGTTTCCATGCTCCTCGACCCGTCGGGCGGCGGGGCCAGCGGCAGCTGGAACGGGCAGCGCAGCGTCGCAACCACCGCGGCGGCGGCGGCGGCCTTGTCCTCGTGCTCCCCGTCGTCCGACGCCTGCGGAGACGGTGGCGCCGACCCGAAGCGCGGTGCGGGCGTCGACGAGACCTCCGGGAAGGGGGACGACGCCGCGCGCAGCCGGTGCGTGGGACGGCTCTCGCGCGGCTGCAGCGCCGCCAAGCTCATCTCCGCCCAGCGCCGGTGCGCGCTGCCGCCCCCCTCCTGCTTGTGCTCCTGCTCCACGTGCCGGCGCTTGTCCTCCAGCTCCTCCTGCTCGATCGCCTCCGCCTGCTCTGCGGTCCGCGCGGGTGTGCGGCGCGGGCCGAGCGCGGCGTCGACGTCGCCGCTCCTGCTGCTGCTCGTCGTCGTCATGACCTGCGAGGACGCGGCGGAGGAGCTGGCGGCGTCAGCCGACTGCTGCGTGCGTTCCTGCTCGCGTCTGTCGTCCTGCAGCTGCTGCTGCTGCTGCTGCGCGTGCTGCTGCTGCAGGCGGCGTGCGCGCTCGTGCTCGCGCTGCAAGCGGTGCGAGTTGGTGCGCAGCTTGTGCACGTCCCACGCGCGCGTGCGGAAGTTGGAGTTCATGAGCACGGGCCGCGGCTTCTTGCCGCCGTGCACGGCGTAGTGCACGTGGCAGATCTTGCACAGCACGAAGCGGCCCTCGTCGTCCAGGCTCAGCACGTCCGGGTCGCTCAGGATGCTCGCGGGCCACGCGCTCGCCTTGCGCTTGGGCATGCCGCCGGCCGGCTGGAGGGGGGAGCTGCTTGCCTGTCGGTCTCTGCTCTCGCTCGTTCTGTTGTGTTCTGTTCCGTTCGAAGTGAGGGACGACTCTTTTCCCCCTTCACTTCACTCCTTCACGTCGCGCTGGACAAGGAGGCAGCCATCAACGAACGAACCACCACCCGCGGCCAGCGAGTTGCCGAGTGTGAGTTCCGGACGACGACGACGAACCGGCCGCGCCGCACTCACGGTGAGTGCGTGCATGTATGGCGGCACCGGCAAGAGGCAGGAATTCCGCGCGCTTCTTCGAGCGGTATACTCACCTCAAGTGAACGGGAGTGCTGGTGGATGGATATTCTTGGTTTTGGCTGGGTGTCGAGGAAGAAACGCTGCTGTCCCAACAGTGTTGGACGCCGAACAAGACGGCGCGAGAAACAAGATGATACTCTGGTGGAGGGAGGGGCTGGCGTCAACTCACACGACGAATGAACCGGCGTTTTTTTTTCAAATATAGACGCTACTTTTCGACGAAATGACCAACCCCTGATGCAAGGACACTCGGCGCGAAAGGGACGCAACATGATGGCTGCAATCTGATCTTCTTCTCCTTCTCGAACGAGATTTCTCGAATGCGGCGGCACTCACATTTCCCCGCGCGCGTGCCAGTTCTCCACCTCCTCACGCCCGGTGTCGTCGGCGAGCTGTCCAACGGCCCCGAGAGTCTTCAAGGCCTCGACGTGGCCGTCCAGACACCGCTCGATGCTGCTCAGGTGCCGGATGTACGAGAGCTTGGGCCACACGGTGCGCTGTCCGCCCTCGAGATACCGCGTCATGTCCTCCACGGTCGGGTTCAGGATGGCCTTGATGCCGACGGCCTCGAGGAAGATGAAGTCCGGCACGAGCGTCACATTGCCCGAGAAGTTCTGCTTCAGGTACGAGCTGAACTGGTGCCCGTAGATCTTGGGGAAGAGCCCGAGGAACGCCAGCATCTTGAGGCGGTGGCGAACGTCGCCCGCGATCACGCTCTCGAGCTTGTGGAAGACGCTCTTGCGGAACTCGGGACGGTCAATCTCGTCCCCGACGAACGGCACCACGTGCGGGTTGACCTGCGAGACGATGAAGTTGGTCACCTCGAAGCGGCTCGCCATCGTCTCCATCGGCAGGTCGTGCTGGATGCTACCGTCCACCCACTCCTTCTCCAGCGAGCTGTACGGCACAATGTTGCCGTTGAAGTCCCGCGCCATCAGCTGCTTGCCCTTCATGATGCCGGGCAGCGAACAGGACACGGCCACCGCACTCCAGAGCAGCACGTGGGGCGTGTTGACGTGGCTCAGCAGCAGCTTCTTCGGGCCCTTGTGGCCAGTAATGTCGGACGCCGAGACCGTGATGCACACGTGGCGACCAGTCTTTTCGAACGCGTCTTGGAAGGTGTAGTGCAGCATCTTGGAGGGAGAATCCATCGGCTCGCTGTAGTAGTGCGACGTCGTGCGCTCGAAATCGGACGACTCGACCAGGAAACCCGTCTTGATGCAGTGCGCAAGCTGCTCCAGCAGCGGCGGAAACCAGCGGATGCCCAACGGGAAGTACCGCGTGGACACGTCCGTCACCAAGATGTGGTCAAGAAGCTCTTGCTTCGTCTTGCATGCAATGAACGCCGCCGTGATAGATCCGCCGGAGGAGCCAGACACCACGTTCGGCAGCAAGTCCGCTTCCAGCAGCGCGCGGACCACACCCATGTGATACATGGCAAGCGCGCCGCCGCCGCTGAGGCAGAGCGCGGTTGAGCCGAACGACAGTTTGAGATGGCGAAAGAATCGCAGCTTGTCTTCAACGGGGAACACATCTGGGGACGCGGCCGCCAGCATATCGAGCGCCTGGGTGACGAGCTGGTTGTACTCAGTGATGAGCTTCTTGGTACCCGAGTGGCAGTCCAGATGGAGATTCGGCGCATCGACGCCGAGCTCGTTGCGAATGATGTGGGAGGCCACGACGTACTTGAGCTCTTCGATGTTGACTGGCTTCGCTGTCATCACGCGGGTCAGCGTTGCGATGTTGCGTTTGACTTGCGCAAAGTCGCAGTACTCGAGATCCTCGCGGCTGATTTTGAGCTTCCAGTCTTCTTTTCCTTCGAGAACGTCGAGATGACGCGCCATTTGAGCCCACTCCGGGTAGCTTCTGGTCGTCTTCATCAGCTGCCGCAGCAGCTCGATCTGCTTCCCGCGCACACGGAAGACCGAGGTGAACGCACGCCGCACAATGGAGACGCCGAATTTGAACGCCTTGACGGTCAAGTAGAGCGACAGCGAGACGGCGATGCGCACCATTTGGTACAGCGCAATGACCCACTGGATGATGATCACGATCTGGAGCCCGCAGAACCACCCGACCGACTTGAATTTGCAGATCACCACCACAATCGCCAGCACTGACGCGACGACGGCCAAAGGCTTGGCCATCACGCGTGGGTTCGCCAGCAAGTCGTCATAGGAGTAGCGCTGCGACAGGTAGAAGACCGCCGTCGCCCACGCCTCCTCGGCGCCTGCCGCGACGAGCGCAAGCAGCCGCGCGGCGTAATCCTGCAGCAGCTCGGCGGCGCTCGGCGGCGACTCCGGGATCGCCTCCTTGACGACCTGCGCCACGTAGCTGGCCGTCCCCAGGACGACGAGTGACCCGCCAGCTACGTTGGCAATGAACTGCGCGAGGCGATCCGAGTCTTTCCACGGCGTGTCGGCGCCGGGGAGCATGCTGTACGCAGACCTCGAGCGCGGCAGCGCGCCGTGGGCTGGTCGAGTGGCCGCCATTCCGCCTCGACTGTCCGTTAACGCCGGTGCGCACAAGCTCGTCCCGGGCGTAGCGCTGAGACCTGTGTCGGAGCGGGAGGGAGCCTTTGCTCAACGGGCGATATGATGAATGAGGAGGTCTGACCGATCGCATGTCGCTGAAGAGGCATAGAAACCTCTCGAATAGCATATACGTGTCCGTCGTGATTGCGCTCGTCGACCATCGAGTATGGAGCGGACTTGATCGGGAACCTATCGAAAGACATAACAACAGGTGAGCCGTTTTTCTGTGGACGTGCACCGCGTCAGTCGGCATCGACGACGATTGCAATGCTCACGGCAAGATGGTCGCTCCCCTGCATGACTCTGGACTTGCGTTGATACCCCGATGAGCTAGCAGTCGGCTGGAGTGGGTGCAACGATGCTGCGGTACCGATGGCCGCGAGTGAGTGCGATGGAGTCGACGAGCCGCACCAGCTGCATCATGCTCGCGACCTCGCTCTCTCGCGGCGGCAGGTCCGAGCAGGCAAAGAGCTGCTTGAACGCTTCCAGTAGGAGGTTGGACGCTTCGTTCAGCACCAGCTCTCGCAGTTTCGCAGGGTACACGACCGGAGGAGAGGGAGCGCTGCCGCCGCTTGCCACCCACGCGTCCTGAAGGCTGTCTAAGAGGTCGTACTCGCGCTCGGAGCCAGGCGTGAACACCTTGGACGCCACCAGCGGGGCATTGGAAACCGTGGCTTTGTCGGCTTCGGCGTCAACTGACCGCTTGCGACGAATCCTCGCCAGCATCGCGTCTCGGTGTGCTACGGAGGCCTACTCGTGGCGGTGAGTCCTCTCATCGGGTACATTGACCTGTAAAGGGAACGTACAGCTGACAATGATGGCTGCGGTGGCGCGCGTTTCGCGAACTCGTCGCTCTCGCGATCAAGCACTCGCTGCATCTGTTTCGCCTGGAGCACCATCGACAGCACAGCAGTGCGCCTGTCAGCCCTTCGATATCGTTTGATGCACCTCCACGTCAACACAGGCACGCACCAGCTTCAGCCGAGCACAGAGTGGGAACAGTCGTGGAAGCGACGGGGCTTGCAGCACTCGCTGAAGCTCGGCCGAGTCGGCCGCGAGCTTGTCGTTGACGAACAGCGCTAGCCGCGTGTACGCCCGCTCGAGTCGCTCCTCTTGCTTGCAGAACGGCACCTGAATACGCGCAATTGGCGCGTCCAGGCGTGTCTGCTGCGCGCCATCCGCCTCCTCAAGCGCACGGCGGCGCGCTGCGTCCATGGAGAGGTGCTCGTTGACCTTGCAGCAGAACGCGAACCGGAACGGCTCGTCGCGCTTGTCTTGCAGCCGCTCCACTTGCGCCTTGAGCTTGCGCGGGTACGCCAGGTGCACTCGCTTCTCGTGGCGCGTCAGCGAACCCGGGGTATTCGCTGCTGGAGGCGCCTGAGCTTCTCTCGCGGCCACCGCCTCGCCCGTTGGCTGCGAATCACTGATCCTTCGCGCCAAGCTCAAGATCCCCTGCAGCGCGCCGTCGGCTTCCTCCTCCTCCTCCTCCTCCTCCTTGTGGTTGTCATCCGACTCACCTCCGTTGGACTCCACGCGCCGCTTCATCTCGTCGCGGATCTTCCTGGCGCGCTCGATGGCGTCCTGTATCGACTGTCCGACCTCTGCGGTCCGCTGGTCGGCCGTCGGCTGCGTCTCCCGCCGTCCTTGCATCGCCTCCTGTCGCCCCTCCAACACGCGCAGAACGCGCTCCAACTCCTCGCACTTGCGCTGCAGCACCGCCCGCCGGAAGCGCACGTCCGCATCGGCACACGCGAGCCGCCGCGCCACCGCCGCCGTCCTTTCCTCCATTACCGCGCTGTGGTTGTTCCGGTCGGACTTGACTTGCCAAAGAGAGTCAGGAATGATGGTCGGATGCTGGTGGGGAAAGGTAAAAAAAGTACTAGCAAATGTAGTGCGCTACTTGAGTTGCGCGACGACTCTTGTTGCGGTGCGTCAAGCGCCGTTCGCTTCACGATCGAAACAGAACAGTTCCCGATCCATACAATCTCCAACTCCTACGAGCTTGAAGGACGCATAAAAAGGCGTCATGAAGAAAGTTCTATACCCGACGCGCAACTTTATTCTCCTCCCCTCATCTTGCGGCCGCTCCCAGCCGAAAAACAACCAAAGAAGAAAGGCAGCCGCAACAAGGTAAGCCAGCGCATGGGAAGAAGGCACGACCGCCGCCGAGACGGACGGACGCGCACGGCGCCAAAGGCTGCGGCCGCATGGCACACCCGCCCGGGGCCTGCCTGGGGCCTGCCTGGGGCCTGAGCGCGGGGCCTGAGCGGCGTGCGGGGTGTGTTGCTGTCCTTCTGTCTCGCGAACGCGTCCTGTTCCGTTTGTGTTCCAAGTGGCGGCGGCTCCTGTGCGCGCCGCTTTCCATGCGGTGCCTGGCGACTCGCGGGTGTTGATTCCCCGTCTAATCCCATCGCCTTCCTGCTTTCCAGGTCGAGGAGAAGGACACACTGCGCGCGGGCCGGCCTCCTGCCTGGACGAACGCGTTCCGTCCCCCACGCCACCGCGAGCGAGCGAGCCGAGACGGGAAGCCCCGCCGTGGGCTGACGAACGGCAAGACTCTCACGGCGAGGGCATCCAGACGGGGTCCACGCGGCCGGCGGCGCACACGAGGGCCACACGGCGCGCGCGAGGGCTTCGGGTCGCTTGAGGCTCCCGCACCTGCATGTCGTTCCCTGCTGACGTCCCTCCGGCCGACGACCACTACCACCGCGCACTTGGGACGCCGCAGCGTCCAGCCAAACCCGTCGAGGGCTGCGCTGACAAGCAGGCCGACGCCTCGGCCCCGCCACTAGCAACTTCCAGCGCGCCTGCGGCCGCTTCTAGCAGCGCCAGCGCTCGACCCGCCGCGGCGGCTTCGACGACCGCGCCGCGGAAGAAGAAGGCGGAGCAGAAGCCGGCCCCAAGCAACCAGGAGCTAAAGCCGCGGCCTCGACAGGAGAGCGAGGCCGCGCCAGGACAAGGCCGGACGACCAGGGAGTACAAGCGTCGCATGCCCAAGCAGCGAGCGACCGCGTGGCCATCCAGCATCTTGTCCGACCCGGACGTGCTGAGTCTGGACGATGAAGGCCGCTTCGTGCTCTGCAAGGTGTGCCATGTCCACTACGCCGTGCACGGCGGCAAGAAGCCCAAACCCGTTATTATGAACTCCATCTTCCGCACGCGGGCATGGGAGGTGCACAAGGAACGCACCAACTCGCACCGGATGCAGAAGCGGTCGGCGGAGCTCGCGGCAACGGCGGACTCGACGGCCACGTTACCGGGGCAAACGCACGACTCGCACCAGCAGCAGCTGCAGCACGAGCACCAACAACAGTTATCTCGCCTCCACCAACAGCAACAACGCGCGCAGCAGCTGCTGCTGGACCAGCGACAACACCAGCCAGAGGCGACATCGCGTCGTGATGTATCAGCGCAGCACCAGGAACGACCATACTTGGCAAGTTCACGTGATGCGCCACCTCGTCGCCACGGTCCTCCAAGAGGAGCACAGGAACTAGACTCACCACCGCGGGCTTCGCAGCCGCCAGCTCCTCTTCCGAGTCTGCAGCGGCGCCAGTCGGAGGGCGCCTCGTCGACCGTGCCGGCGCTTTCTCGCACCCCGATGCTGACGAACAACATCATGTCGGAACAAGATTTGCGCCGCAGAGTCAGCGGCAACGAGCGATTGTTCATTCGCCCCGGCGGGCTTGCGGCGAAGCGTGCGGACTCGAACAATCCAACTCCTGTCCACAGCGACGCTCAAGGCGAGAGCCACGAAGTAAGGGCTCGCGTCATTATCCTGTAGATTCTCGTGCATACTGACGCATGTGATCGATCGTGCTGCTTGCGAACGAGCTAGAGAAGCCAAGAGGATTGGACGAGCGGAAGCAAAAGCAGCTCTCGGGATTCCCAGCCGAACGACCAAACTCAGTCAGGCTGTGCGAGCAACGAGCAAACGCCAGGTCAACCGGCTGAAAGGACGGCGCAACCTGCGCCTGAAGCGGCTGAAGTGACGCACACGGAGGCTCCGTCAAGTTCGCGCCAAATCGAGAGGCGGTCGCGGAAACGGAAGTCGTGGGAGCGAGATGAGGGGACTGACAGTTCCAAGGAGGAGGAGACGCGCGATAGCCCGGATCACAAAGCGCGAGATCAATACTGGCGAACGCTTCGTGAAGTCTACACAACATCACGCACGAAGCGCGGAGCGAGCGACGCGGCTGAGAAGGAGAAGAAGAAAAAGAAGAAGAAGCGCACTATGGAGAGCACTACCGCCAGTCGCGAAGGTACGTCGCGTCATGTGCGTGAAGTGCTCGCCGCGCTGACTTGACAGATCGTGTGCTTTCGCAGCAACAGGAGTGACGGAGAGCCCTCTTCGAACAGTGGTCGTGCACGACCCGACGCTGATCAACGCGATCGACCGGCTTGCGGGCGTCCTGTCGAAGCAGCTGTCGGAGATGCGCGCGGACGAGTCGTCCACGACGCGGCACTTCATGTCGACGCTCACGACCGAGGTGTCGGAGATGCGGCGCTGCCAGGAGGACGCGATGGAGCGGATGCTGGACCTCGGCGAGCGCCACCTAAAGGTCATGGAGGGCATCCTGCAGTGCAAACTGCGCAAGGAGCAGCGCATCAGCGACGTCGCCTCGGCTCGGCGGCGGGACGCGCCTCCCCCGTCGCCGTCGTCGTCTGACGAGCAGCAGCAGCAGCAGCAGCCGTGAAGGTCGGACACGACCTAGTGAATGTACTGTGAATGAATAATGAATGGGAGCTGTTGGGTCCGACCGACGCGGAGTGAGTCAGTCCAAGTCGGACGTCGTGTTGGTTGGTTGACCAGGTTGAACCACCAACCGTCAACCGTCGACCGCAAAAGTCTTTCCTCCGAAATCTGAAATGTAACGTGGTGCACACTATATTCTTGAACCATCGCGTGTGGATTGTGAATTGGTTTTGGCATTGAGCATGGAGGCTGCCGGGCTGCCAGTGCGTGGAGCGGAGGGCGTGTCGGTGGACCTCGACGCAGACGACAGCGTCGAGGAGGCGGGCATGACGGAGGAGGACGAGGAGGAGGACGAGGAGGGCGCGGAGAGCAAGGCGCGCGCCGACTCGGTGTCTTCCGCCGGGACGAGCGGCACCAAGACGAGGGGAGGGAAGCGCCGGTCGCCCGGCAAGACGAAGCGCAAGGCGCCGCTGGGCGAGAGCGAGGAGGACCCGCAGGAGAGCACGGCCGACGAGGAGGAGGACGACGAGGACGATGAGGTGGCGGACGACGAGGACGAGGAGGAGGACGAAGACGACGACAAGGCGTCCGCCATGGACGAGGACGAGGAGGACGAGGAGGACGCAGAGGACGCCGGACGCGTCAACGTGGCGGACAGCGCGTCCATGCTGCGCATGGTGCGCAGCCTGCCGGAGGAGGAGGCGCGCCGCCACGAGCAGTTCCGCCGCTCGCACTTTGAGCGCGGCGCCGTCAAGCGGGTGCGTCCGCGTTCGGAGCGGCTGCAATAGCATGGTGTCGTTGCTCGAGTGGGCGTGAGGCTGATGCGTGCCTCGTTGTCGGCGCAGTGCATGGCGCAGGCGATCCTGGAGGCATCGGGCGGCGACCGCAAGGTGCCGGGCGTGACGAACGTCATGGCGATCGTCATGGCTGGCATGACCAAGGTCTTCGTCGGCGAGATCACGGCCGAAGGTGAGCGCGCGGGGACATCCCACGGACCAGCTTGTGTGACGCACTACTAACCGCTTTGTCGATGGGGGTCGGGGCAGCGCGCCGCATCATGGAGACGAACGGCGAGACCGGCCCAATCTGCCCGCGCCACCTGCGCGAGGCCCACCGCCGGTACTACCGCCGCCGCCCGCTCGCTCGCGGCCGCAACCTGCGCCGCCTCTTTCGCTGAGTGGGGCGACGGAGGCGTCGTCGAGCCACCAACGAGCCAACACGAGACGAGGGGATTGTACATTACCCTGTCCGCTGCGTGGCGACGGCCGTGTCGAGAGCGCCAGCCTGTCGGTCAAGTGCATGACAGCACCAGTCATCGTCGTCCATCTTCTCCGCCCCAGCATCCACGGCCGACACGCCAACCGCGCCTGTCAAAACTTGCCCGCCGCGAACCCAAAAACATTTCTTTCGCAACAAATCTATAGTGACCGCTTCTGCTCGTCCTCTAGTGAAGAAGGCAGCAGCCGCTTGAGCTCGTCGTCGTCTTCGTCCCCGGAGTCGTCGCCGTCTCGATGGCGCCTGCCGTCGGCGCCGAACACCGCGTAGCTAGCTCCGCCATTCGGAGAACCCGACGCGGTGCTATCGCGGCTTGGGCGACGGTAGCGCGTTGCTGGGATCGTGGTCGCGCTCGACGTCGTCGACTGCCCGATGTCTGTCGGGGGATCCGGGTAGTAGTACTCCTCCTCTGTGATCGAGGACAGGAGGTACGGGTCCTTGAGGATCAGCGAGATCTCGGGGAACGACGGACGCAGCTCGGGCGTCGCGTGCCAGCACGCTCGCATTAGCCGAGCGAGGCCTGGCGGGCAGTTGATCGGGATCACCGGTCGAAGGCCGTTCACCACCGCAGTCATCTGAAGGCGGGCAAAGGCATGAGTCCGGTCAGATCGATACGTCAGCCGCGACAAGGACACGTCCCGGGGCGGAAGCGACGCGAGGCACGCACCAACTGGAACGGATTCATGCCCTGGTCGCCGTATGGCTTGCTGCGCGACCACGTCGAGTAGAGCAAGATGCCGAACGAGTAGACGTCGCCCTTGGTCGAGCATTGAATGCCGCCCATCGTCGCCATCTCCGGAGCCATGTAGCTCGGCGTTCCAACCTGCAGACATTGCAGCGAGAACACACGCGTAAGTACATTCATCCATCAGCTGCGAGCACCATCACCCCAACGCTTGAGACGTACCTCCGCCGTCATGGTCGTCATGTCCGGCTCAATAAGCCGCGAGAGCCCAAAATCGCAGATGTTCACGTCGTCGTTCTCTGTGATGAGCACGTTGGCGGGCTTCAGGTCGCGGTGCACCACGTTGCGGCTGTGTAGGAAGCCCATGCCGCTGACAATCTGGTTGATGATCTTGAGGAACAGCTCTTCTTCGAGCGGACCCTTCGCCGCCGGGTTCTCGATGATGCCGCTCAACGACTTGGGGCAGTAGTCCGTCACGATGTACAGGACGCGGTTATAGTAGCTCACGCCGTAGAACCGCACGACGTTCGGGTGGTGCAGTCGACTGAGAATGCTGACTTCGCGCCGGAAGAAGCTCTGGAAGTACTCTTGGCCGGTGATCGGACTGTACAGCCGCTTGACTGCCACGACGGAGTTGCCGCCGCCAGAGTGGAGCAGACTGTAGAACACTTGGCCAGAAGTGCCGTTGCCGACCTCGAACTGCAGCGTGAGCGACTCGAACGGGATGAGCCAGTCGCGGCTGTCGTTCGACACGAAGAACTCGAGGTCCGACACGTCCGAGATCTCCATGTAGTCGGACCGAGAGAAGCTGTTGTTCGGGTTCAAGTACGGCCCCGTCGTGCGCAGCGCGCGCGGCTGTCGAGCCAGGCGGCGCATCATGCACATACAGAAGCTGAGTGTCGACAGCGCGATCGCACCCAGGATCGCGACCATCGCGAACGGAAAGTCGTAGATCTCGCACGCATCGCCAGCGTACCGCGGGTCGCACTGACACACCGCCTCCGTGCCAGACATCGCGCAGTGCCCATGTCCGCTGCATGGCAGCCCGGTGTCGAGGTACCCTGGACACAGCCGGCAGGCTGGGCCAATGTGGCCGTCCAGACACGTCGTGCAGGGCAGCTTCCCCTTGATCTGCCACCCAGGCTCGCAAATGCACTCGCCTGTGCCGTTGAGCCCGCTCGAGCACTGCCCGTGGCCACAGTCGTACGGACACGGCTTGCAATCCTCGCCAAAGAAGCCCTCTTCGCAGTCGTAGCAGTCGCTCTCGCCGCTCCAGCCGTGGTGGCAATTGCACTTGCCCGTGCCACGCAAGCCGTCGTCGCATCGGCCTTCTCCACACTTGCGGCAGGACTGGCACGTTTCGCCAAAGTAACCGTCCATGCAGCCGACGCAATTGTTCGAGTCGGACCATCCTGGATCGCAGATGCAGCGTCCATCGCCGTCGAAGCCCGAGTTGCAGCGGCCGTGTGGCGCGCAGATGGGGCACGAGAGGCAGTGCTGGCCGAAGTGCTGCGGAGCGCACTGACAGCTCATCGTCACGGGGTTGAAGTCCCAGCCTTCGTCGCACAGCGCGCACCGCGACTCGGTGGTGTAGCCTTCGTCGCAAATGCACGACCCATCGCCGTCAATCGAGTCGTTGCACCGACCGTGGTTGTTGCAGGTTCGGCACTGGGTGCACGTCTTGCCGTAGTACCCCTGGGAGCACTCCATACAGCGTGACTGCGGCGCAAACCCTTCGGCGCAGATGCACTCTCCGTTCCCATACAGCCCGTAGTTGCATGTCCCGCCGTCGCACGGCTTGCACGGCCGACACGTTGGCCCGTAGAACGAGTCCATGCAGTCCAAGCAGCTGCGGTCCGCGTCGAACCCGACAGCGCAGGCGCAGCGGCCCGATCCCATCAGTCCGTCGTCGCAGTTGCCGTGCGGAAAGTTGCAATTCGGGCACTTGAGGCACTTGGGTCCGTAGTACCCAGGCAGGCACGTCGCACAGCGAGTTGACGGGTCGAACCCTTCTTGGCAAATGCACTTGCCGCTGCCCTGCAGTCCGAAGTCGCAGTGGCCGTCGTTCAGGCACGGCTCACACGTCTTGGCGCAGTCCTGGCCGAAGAAAGCGGCCGCGCAGTCTCTGCAGTCCGGACCCGCAAACCCGATGCTGAAGCGCGACAACGACAGGCAAGCACAGCGCGCGTGCGTCAGCAAAAGGCAATTGCAGCTTTGCGCAGGGTGCCACGAGCGCCGACGTACACACACGAACATGTCCTCGGCATCAGGTCGTTGATGGCGCAGTCGCATTCGCCGTTCCCGTGGCAGGACGTGAGCGACCGGTGGTCCCACCCGGGACATTCTGCAGGTCATGACACCATTCAAGCGACGCATTCCCGTGAGCCTCGACATCCCCACCGCGCTGCCGAGCCGCCCAATGAGTGTCGTGGCTGGCCTTACCCGAGTTGTCCTGCGCCTCAATATACACGTTGATCTCGGCGTAGCCCGAGAAGGAGACGCCGCCCATCGAGCACACGGGCAAGGCTTCGTGCGGCCCGTACCAGGTGTACGTGATGCTGATGGGCAGGTAGTCGCTCGTGACGAGGTGGATGATCGACTTGCGGCCGTCCGCGCCGATGATACCGTTGCCGAAGGGCGGGAAGACATTGAACATATCGTCGCAGTGCGGGTAGTTGGCCACCGGGTAGGCCTCCGACGGGTACACCGGCGCCGGCAAGAGCTCGATGCTGTTGACCTGCAGGCTCTCCACCGCCCCAATCCCGCCCGACGCCGACTGCCAGTCGATCTGCTTGACGGCGGCCGCCACGTCCGCCTAGCACGCACACCACCCGCGTGAGCACCTCCTGCACAAGCCACACGAGACAGCCGCATGCATGCAGCCGTTCTGTACCTTGCAGAGCGTCTGGCGCGAGAGGTCGAGCCCGGTGAACTGGATGGGCTGCAGCGGGGAAAAGTGGCACGAGCCGTTGACCCACGTGCGGCACCTCGCGACGATCTGCGCCTGCTGCACCATCGCCGCGACGACGCAGTCGGTGCTGGCGGCTAGCGCCGCGCCAAGCACCACAACCAACGCCAGGTTGGACAGCATCGCGCGGCGTCCGGCGCCGACTCGCCGCCACCACCGCGTTCTCCACCGCGCGCGCCTCCGCTGCTGCTTGGCGCCTCCGCCCGGGCCCTCGGTGCTACTGTCTCCGCCGCGTCTGCCAGCGCGTCCACTGCTCCCGACTGCGCCTTCCCGCGCCGGAGCAGCAGCCGTCGGTGCGCTCTCGCTGCCGTCCTCGTCCAGCGCCGTCGGTGCCCGCATCGCTGCTCACTGCTCGCTGCTCGCTGCTCGCGCCCGGCCGTGCCTACTGCCCGGACTCGCGGCCGCCTGCTCGGCCGTCGACCCTGCGAGAGACGGAGTCTGCGGACGGACGCCGAGAAGTCCGCGCCGGCTTGCTCTGCGCCTGCTCCGCGCCTGCTCCGCGCCGCTGCTCGCCGCCCCGGCCGCCCACCCGCGCGACGCTGCGGCTCGCGCAGTCGCCCAGTACACGCGCCGGCTCGCCCGCCCTCGCGCAACCCGGGCCGTTCGTGGGGGGAAGCGCGGCAAGCTCGGCCAGCGCCTGGACGCCCCAGCAGACCAAACAAATACTCGGCCGGAGTCAAAAGAACCGCCCCGCGCGCAGTGCGAGCAGTGCGCGCGATTTCACTTGCGCCGAGTATGTGCCGAATCTTTTCAGGTTTGAAGACGCTAATGAGCGCTTAATAAGGGGAGCGAGCCATAAAAAGGGGTCGATTGGAGCACAAAAATCTCGCGGCCTGCACAAGCGCATGCGGAATGACCGGATACAGGTTATCCTGCTGTTCGTCACATGGAGAAGCAGGAAGCCGCAGACGGCAAGTATGCCGTTGGGCAGGAAGGATGGCACGGCAAAAGATCCGTCGGGCCGACCGCTTCAACGTGAGGTTGGCGACGTGCGTGCATGCACCACCGGTTATGCGGCGGTGCCTCCGATCCCGCCACCTTGAGCCTTGTCCTTGACGCCTTCCTGAGTCGCATGCGCGATCCGTTTGCGCTCGCGTCGACAGCTGGGTGAGTCAGTTTTGAGGATGCAAATCAGCGGTGGACGCTTGAACTTCAATCACATCCTTCTTCCCGGACATGGCGGTGGTATTGTGTCATTGCGGCTAGCTGTATGTGGTTGTTTATAGGTGTACGGCAGTGTGCGCCGTTGGTTGTGGTCTCTAGTGTTTCTGTAGTGGTGTGTGTCTGTCTAATCTACGGGGTATTCGCGCGAGGTGGCGGGCGTACTGTGGCCTCATGCCAGGTCCAGCAGCATGTCGAAGCACTCATCCGACATGGCGCGCACGCGCGTGTTCCAGTGGGAGGTTGCGCTCTCGTGCAGCGCGGTCGCGACCATGGACCGGAGGCTCGCGTTCTGCGAGAGGTACACCTCCATGAGCGGCAGGTTGCCGCACACGGTGCAGGCCTCCTTCGCGATCAGGAACTGCGGCGACCGGATGCTGGCTTGGATGCGCGTGAACGCTCGCTGCACCACGTCCGGTGGGAAGCGGAGGCCGCACTGGACGAAGGTCGACAGCAACCCGGCCGTGAAGCGCACGAAGAAGAGCTCCAGCTGCACGTTGCGCAGCGGCCACTTCTGCAGCATCCACCGCAGAAAGTCTTCGCCGAAGAAGGGGCAAAACGCTGCCAACCGGCACAGCAGGTCGCCCAGGGATCGGTAGGTCGTCGCCTCGGCCGACTCGGACGCCTCGCTGAACTTCTCGATCTGGTTGGCGTCGTCCTGGCGGCGGCTTGCGCCTGGGGAGCACCGCACCAGCAGCTTGAGCGCTTGAGAGATGCGACTGCACATACTCATGATGCAGTCGTCGATCTCGTCGGGAGAGTCCCCGAATTGCTCCGGCGCAGCTTGGAGGCCACGCTCGATGGCGGCAAGCGCGTCAGTGAGGAACTTGATGATGCCTTTCATGCTCACGAACGCGACGTCCCGCACCGCGTCCAGGGACACGCTGTTGATGCCTTGATGCTCAAAGATGGCCAAGGCCGCAGTCACCACCGCGTCCAGGATGCAAAAGCGCCTCTCCGGGCACGCGTGGAAGAGCGCGTCCAGCACCGCGAAGCTGTCGTACTGCGCGAGCACGTCGAGCTTGACAATGTCGAGCACCGCCTTGGACACCCACTGGTCGTCCATGAACATATGGAGCAACTCGCTTCCGGTAGTGCCGCGTGGAGGCAGGTCGTCCTCGGAGCGCTGCGAGCCAAACACGAGGCTCGTGAGCGACGCCTGGAACTTGAGAATGTCCACGCCGGCACTCGCGGCCGAGCTGCTCGCCTGCGCCGCCAGCTCATCGTCGTCGTCGAAGTGGAAGACGTCGCCGCCGTGCTGCTGGCCGCCGCCAAGGTATTGCAGGTTCAGCTCCTTGCCGACGTCCACGTCCGGCAGCAGGAGGCACATGAGCTCGAGCACGACTTCGTCAGGGTTCATCGAGTCCGCCGGCTCGACGCGCTTGACCTCGCTCTTTCGGCCGCGGCCGACGCGGCGCTTGGCGATCTTGCGCTTGGCGCTAGCGGGCATGTCCGGGGAGGAGCCGAGCTCGCTCAGGCTCTCGGGGCTGAGCAGGCGGCCCGACTCGCTATAGAACGAGGCGCTCTCGAACAGCGTCATGGTGCGCGCTCCCCTGCGGCTGCCGTAGCTGCGGCTCAGGTACGCGTCCTTGGGCTCGGACGTCGACAGCACGTCTGGCGTCGCCCAGTTCGGGTCGGCGTTCTCCGCGAGGTCCGCCGCGGCGCTGACGCCCGAGACCGGCGGCCACGACTCGGCCGACGGCAGCGACCGACTGACGCCCGGCACGCGCGCCGCCTGCGCCTTGTCGCGGCGCTTGGCGGGGATGTTGCGACCGGCGCTCGGCGCCATGGGCTTGGCGAGCGAGAAGTCCTTGTCCAGCCGCGCGTCGGGGCTCGGCCGGCCGCCGTGGTGCTGGTGGTGGTGCGACTTGAACTTGGGGCGCGGAGACGGCTCGCCGGCCTTGAGCGCGCCGCGCTTGGCGGCCGCGTCGCGCTGCTGCTTGAGCTTGCGCTGCAGCTTCCAGTCGGCCTCGCCCAGCGTCCCGCGCGGCGGGGAGGAGGGCGGCGCCGCGGCCGTCGGGTCGAGGAACGGGGACATGGCGCGGAGGGAGGGGGCGGGGCTGGCTGCGGTCGTCCGCGCGCGTGCGCTGGATCGGCCCGGGTGGTGCGAGGGGCAACGCGGTCAAGAGGGGCAACGTCCGAGAATGGGGCCGCCCCGCCATGCCGCATTCCGTCCGCCGCACCCGGCTTCCCGCCGACGTTTTGCGACGTAAACACGAGACACTCGGCGCAGGACAGGGGGGCAAAAATACACGCGGGTATACTAGTCCGCTTGAGTAAAGTATGCAGAGTGCGCGGATGGCATCCGGGTATACGCCGAGGACAGAAAGATTCCCGGTTCGAACCCGTGGGACGAGATACACTCTCGGCCAAGCTGCTGACTTTTTATTGGGTACTGCCCGGAACCCCCGCCTGCTGGTGCAACCCCTTCCCCGCGCATTGGCGCCATTTTGCCGCCGCCGAAAGCTGCCAGCCGCGCGAATCTTGCCGGATCCCAAAGATTCCTCGCGGCGGCGCACTGCACCTGCGCTTGGGCGATCGGCAACCTGCCGCGGCTAGCCAGCCGCCAGGAAGGCGCTGGAGATTCGCCGCGCACCGGACGGCCGGCTCTGGAGCGCGAAGTTGTGCGCACGGAGGGGCAGACCGCGGAGGATCCGTTGCAACTTGCAACTTGATGCTATCGACGAGTGAGTTGCGCGCTCTATGCCTTCGGAATTCTCTTCTGGCTCGCGCGCGGCGATTCGACCGCTGCGCTTGTGACAATCGCGACGTGGCCATCGCATCGCCCGATTGCGCGTGTTGGGTTGGATGGGACCCAAAAGAAGGCTTGACGGACCCAATACAATGATTCTTGGGGAATGTGTCATTCTCTGTTTTCGGCGCTGACGTGGCGCACCGCCATCTTCAACCTGCAGTAATAGATGCGTAAATAGCGCGGTCGTTTCGTAAATAGTTTTGAGCTGTGCCGCCTGGGTACTGTTAAATAGGTACGTCGTGCCACACCTTGATTTGCATTAGCGCATCAGCTCGTTAAAGTCCGAAGCAAACTGTGACAGAACCTTCTATAATAAATACCCGCAGCAAACATGTTGCATGTCCTCCACCTGCGTAAACAGATGCGGGCCACGAGCGTGACACGTATCGCTGTGCGTAAATACTCTTTTTTACGTCGCGCGTCGTGTGTGTGCCCCTACTTTTTACGGACCACGCGGCGCACCGCCCCCCTTTCCCGCCGACGCTTTGGATCGCGGC
This sequence comes from Phytopythium litorale, assembly GCA_023338075.1. Taxonomy (NCBI): domain Eukaryota; phylum Oomycota; class Peronosporomycetes; order Pythiales; family Pythiaceae; genus Phytopythium; species Phytopythium litorale. The sequence goes on from JAADYB010000027.1 coordinate 18,525, forward strand.
GGTCATTTCCGGTTTCGTGCGGTCGCCAAGCTTCAGGAGGAGACAAGCGAGAGAGAGAGAGAGAGAGAGAGAGGCCGAAGCCCCCCCCAAGCAACCAGTACGTTCCGTGTCTAATGTCTTACGATGAGCGAGGCGCCTTGCCTGCCAGTCTGTCTGCCTGCGTATGCATGTGTTTGCTCTGTTTCCCCTGGTCGCTGACGTGAACTTTGCGACGAACAGTGCGCTTCCTGCACTTGATCCGGCCCGTCATGTGCGTGCTGCCCGAGGTGGCGCAGCCCGACCGCAAGATCCCGTTCCGCGAAAAGGTCCTGTGGACGGTGATCACGCTGTTCATCTTCCTGGTCTGCTGCCAGATCCCGCTGTACGGCATCCAGACGTCCAAGTCGTCGGACCCGCTGTACTGGATGCGCGTCATCCTCGCGTCGAACCGCGGCACGCTCATGGAGCTGGGTATCTCGCCGATCGTCACGTCCGGCCTGGTCATGCAGCTGCTTGCCGGTTCCAAGATGATTGAAGTCGACCAGTCGCTCAAGGAGGACCGCGCGCTGTTCAGCGGCGCGCAGAAGCTCTTCGGCATCCTCATCACGCTTGGTGAGGCCGTCGCGTACGTCGTGTCCGGCATGTACGGCAACATCTCGGACATTGGCGCGTTCAACGCGATCCTGATCATCGTCCAGCTGCTGTGCGCCGGCATCCTGGTCATCATCCTGGACGAGATGCTGCAGAAGGGCTACGGCCTCGGCTCGGGCATTTCGCTCTTCATCGCCACCAACATCTGCGAGAACATTGTCTGGAAGGCCTTCAGCCCCACGACCATCAACACTGGCCGTGGCACGGAGTTCGAGGGTGCCATCATTGCCCTGTTCCACCTGCTGATCACCCGCTCGGACAAGCTGCGCGCGCTCAAGGAGGCCTTCTACCGCCAGAACCTGCCGAACGTCACGAACCTGCTCGCGACCATGTTCGTGTTCGTCGTCGTCATCTACTTCCAGGGCTTCCGCGTGGACCTCCCGGTCAAGTACCAGCGCTTCCGCGGCCAGCAGGGCACGTACCCGATCAAGCTGTTCTACACGTCCAACATGCCGATCATCCTCCAGACGGCGCTCGTGTCGAACCTGTACTTCATCTCGCAGCTCCTGTACAAGAAGTTCAGCGGCAACTTCCTCGTGCGCCTGCTCGGTGTCTGGCAGGACGTGGAGGGCAGCGCCGGTCAGACGGTGCCCGTTGGCGGCGCGGCGTACTACATGTCGGCGCCGAGCAACCTGGCGCAGATCCTGTACGACCCCATCCGCTTCGTGATCTACGTGGTCTTCATCCTCGGCTCGTGCGCGCTCTTCTCGAAGACGTGGATCGAGATCTCGGGCTCGTCGGCCCGCGACGTCGCCAAGCAGCTCCGTGACCAGCAGATGGTGATGAAGGGCCACCGCGACTCGTCGATCGTGCACGTGCTGAACCGCTACATCCCGACGGCCGCGGCTTTCGGCGGCATGTGCATCGGCGCTCTCTCGATGGTGGCCGACCTGCTTGGCGCCATTGGCTCGGGTACGGGCATCCTGCTGGCGGTGACCATCATCTACCAGTACTTCGAGACGTTCGCGCGCGAGAACGCTGAGATCCCGCTCGCGAACATGTTCGGCTTTTAAGCCGGGCATGACGCGGTCTTGAGCTCGTCTCGACAGTGCCGCGACGCATCCATCCTACCCGGATGGCAACGTCGACTCGCACGATCACTCGACCTCCTCCCTCTTGACGGGCGGCCCGAGACGAACGGGTCGGTCCATGAAGGGTTGTTTGTTCCCGTTCAAGGAGCACTGTCAGGTGCTCTTTGCTGAGAATAAATAGTATTTTATGGTTAGGATACTCAGCAAAATGGGCGACCGGCAGTGAGAGGCTACTCCCCGCTGGAGGCTGCGCAAGACGACGGCGCCGACGACGACAACGACGACGGCGACGACAACTTGCTGGCCCCTGACGTCACTGCGCTCGCCCTTAGGTGCGCGATGGACCCCGTTTGGTTCGTTGCCGCCCGTTCTGCTGGGAGGAACGACGATCGACGAGTTGATAAGCGCGACGCGAGCGAATGCCGAGCGAGAATATGAAATACACCATGGTGTTTAGATGCCAGCGGTCTCTCTTTGTTGGTGGTGCGGTCGTGGACATCATGTATGCAAGTGGGGAGGGTGGTGACGGCGCGTGAAGGTGACGGATGCAAGAACGGGCTACAGCACGCGGCGGTTCGGATGGGCCGGGGGCCGCGCCGCGCCGCCGCTGCTGCTGTATCCGAATGCTCTCGGGTCGCCCGCGCCGATGCCCATGCTCGCGCTCTGGTCGTGGAGGCTGCTGCTGTTCGTGAACGAGTGGTACGCGCCGGCCGAGGACGACGACGTCGACAGTGACCCGCTGCCGGAACCCTGGATGCTGCTGAAGCTGCTTGTGGGCGTGCCGCCACTGCTGCCGCTGGCGTCGTGGTGCTGCATCTGGCTGCGCTGCTTGGCCTTGGCCCCCGCCTTGAGCGTCTGGTACCACTTCTCGTACTTGGCGACTTGCTCGTCCTGCTCCATGCCACACGGATCAAGTATCGTCAGAGCTCGAGACACCGATGGAGCGCTAGTGATTTGAATCACTTGCCCGCGTTCGCACGGCGTCCTGCAGCTGTTGGATCTGCTGCTGCTGCAGTTGGAGCTTCCTCATAGTGGCCACGTCCCGACTGGTTGGATAGATCAACATGAAGCAGTTAGTCATATGGTAAACTCCATCAAGCCTCGTCGGCGACGCTCGACTCACTCTCCGGGCTGAGGTGGCGACTGCACAGATTGAGCAGGAGGGGCGCCAGGCGACGATTTGCTCTGTTGCCGCCGCCACTCCTCGAGCGCGCGCTTGATCATGACAAGCTATAGGTTGGGGCAACACCGTGCCCCGCATGTCAGCGGCGATATAATTCGGATGGCGTGGATGCACTAGGGACATGACAGCTCTACCTTTTGATTGTACGTCTTCTTGAACCGATCCATCGCCTCCCGGATCTCTTGGTTCTCCGCTTGGATATTCGTCAGGGTCTCGCATTGCTGCCAACACACAACGACCCGAGTGCTTGGTCAGCGAGAACAGGCGTTCGAGATCACCTCTCGAAGCAACGTACCTTTACGAGTTTGGTGTTCTCCGTGCTCAGCGTCTTGACCGTGTTGAGTAGTCGCACAATCTCGAGCTTCTGGTGTGCGATCGTCTCTTCCAAGCTCTCGGCGTCTTCATCATCACCCGACACTGCACCTGCAGTAGCAGAGTGCTGCTGCTGATTAACCTGCGGTCGCGGTTGCTGCATTTGCAGCGAGTGGTACTGGAGTGGTGGTCCGCCGCGGTCGGACGCTCCTACGTGTGGCGAGCGATGGTGCTCGATCGCCGCCCGACTCCCGAGTTGCTGCTCCATCAAACTAATCGCACGCGAGTTTGTAAGTCGCCAGAAAAAGCCTTGGTATCAAGAGCAGCCCCGATTCCTACCGGACGCGGTGGTTCCTCATCCGCGAAGCTACCGCCGCCCGGAGCGTGGACCCGCCATCAACCGTACTCGCCTGCACCCCATACGCCGTTCTAGGTCACGAGTGGGAGCACGAGCCGTCAACTCATCCTCTTGCCTGCTCGGGGAGGGGGAGGGCAAGCAGTGGCGAACCTTTTGGCCGGGAGAAGGCAGAACGAGTCGCCCAGCGACGAGGAGAGGTGCCGCGACGACATGAGCAGGTTATTCTGCTGCCAGGCAAGCGTGTTCAGCACGACTAGTCCACAACATGACCACACCAAACATGTGCATGCTCTGGGCGAGACGCACCTTGTCGGACGACCCGCCGCTGGAGAGCCCGATCTCGTGCAGCCGGCGCCAAAGCTCCTCCATCTCGACGGCCGCCAGGTTCAGCTGCGCCTCCGTCGCTGCGCTCGTGTCCGCCGACTGGTCCGCCGTCTCCGGCGCCGACTCCACCCCTCCGACGTCGCTCTCTGTGGTTGAAGGGCCCACTATGGCCGACTGCGACGGCAGCTCGTCCGCGTCCTCTGCACCCTTCAACTCGCGCTCGCCTTCAACCGCTCCCTCGCCGTCAACGGGCGGCGCCGGGTTCCTCGCGCGCGCGACCTTGGACCGGTACTCGTAGTTCTCAGCGAGCAGCACGAGCGCGTCGATCGTGCGCTTGTCCGCGATCTGCTGCGCCGCCTGCAGGAACTTCTCGCTCGCCACCCGGCCCTCCTTCTCGGCCGCCGCGTACTGCGTGACGCCGTCAGCCACCGCGCGAGCCGAGCGACCAGGCGCCAGACAAGACAGCAGGACACGTACGTTCTCTGCGCGGAAGGCCTCCTCCGCGCGCACGGCGTGGTAATGCGCCTGGACGGCGGGCGCGGCCGCCGCGTACTCGTCGCCCGCCATCTTGGCCACGGCCGTCGCCATCGTCTCACGGAGCAACAAATGACTTGGCGAACGTATGCGGAGAACAATCCTCCCCAGACAGGCGGCGTCGACAACAAGGTGGACCACCCCAAGTGGATTATCAGATGATTCCTAGGTAAAGTTTTGGCCAATCACATGCGGGATGATCAACAATATTGAAGTTCACGCCTGCAACGTGCCCCAGTGCATTTTCAAAAGTCCACGTCAAAGTCGGCGTCTTCGCGGCGAGAAACAGAGGCGAAGGCATTGGATGACGACGCGGGTGCGGCAGGCGTCGGGTTCGGCCTGCTGCTGGCGGCTGCCCCGCCGAGAGAGCGAGAGGAGCGGGACCCAATGAGGTTCTGCAGATCCACCTCTTCCTCCTCCTCGAACTCCGAGAAGTCCCCGAGCCTGCCTCCCTTCATGAGCTGTGGTTGAACGCGGTACGTTCCGAGGAGGAAGAGGATGCGAGATGGGTTAGACAGGGAGTCTTTGTACATGAAATGAAGAGAGACATGGAGAGCACACAACCTTCTGTGACAGGCGCGCCGGCGTCGAGCTCATGGAGCTCATGGAGCTCAGGAAGTCGTCTTCGCGCGCCGACTTCTTCTTGTACCCACTGTGACGCACATCATATTGACAAGCGGCTCTGTCAGATCATTGCCATCACAGAGGGCGTGGACGCGCACAACGCACCCGGCAGTGGCAATACCAAACGTTTTGGCTTTCGGCGGACTCTGGTGTTGCAGGAATGCAGTCTGAAGGAGGGACGGGGTCTCAAAGCGACCTTCTTGCTGATGTGGCTCTTGTTGCTGAGCCGGTGACTTGGTCGGCTCCGGGCTCGAGACAGGGTCGAGCCGATTGGGCGATGACGACGGTGTCGCGGAGCTGTCTTTCCTCGACGGACTGCTGCTCGGTGCGGCACCGCACGTCATGAGCAAGAACTCGCGCATCTGCAAAGAAGGTAAGCGTGCACGGTAAGACACTGTGATCCACCGATCTCCTCGCAAGAGCCAACCTTTCGTTGGGATCGCTGGTTGCCCGCGTCGTGGCTCAAGAATGCTACGAGGAAAAGGTCGGCAAGGTCCGCCGCGGCAATCGCTTTGAGCGTGGCAAGTTGCTTCAGATGACCCGACAGGAGCTTCCAGAGATCTGCAATTGTTGATTTGTATCGCGGGGAGTTAAGACAGCCTCACTTTGTCCATGGAGCAAGCTTCACGTACCCATCTCTCGGCTCTTGGATTGCTGATGGAGCTTCCGGAGCTTTTGGTCATTCATGATGCCCTCAAACGCCTTCGACGGGAACAGAGCTGTCGAGTAATCGGCGTCAACGTGTTAGCGACGGGAGGAATGGGAGGGTCTCTTCTTCTTTCTGACCTGGACCGATGTCGCGAGCGATGTCCAGTATTAGCTCGAAGCAAATATCCGACCCGTAAAACGCGATCTGCGCTTTTCGCCCATTCACAGCCATGCTGTCGGTCCACAAACGTGGATATGAGCACAAAAAGCAAGGCGATGGCGCGGTCGTCCATGTGCTTACCGAATGAGCTCCCTCTTGGACTCGCTGGACGCGCCACTGTCAATATACCCGCCGAACTGATCCCCCTCGGCGGCCCCCTCTTCAACACGAGAAATTAGCGCGCTCAGGGCCTTGACGCGGTCTGCCGGCGACAAGTGCTGAGTCCCAAGCTTCTTAGCAGGTTCCTGTGTCGTCAGAGCAGATCGAGCAATTACAATCAGATTTGCCGTGAGAGTTCCCCCAAATGTGGTGCTCTCACCTCATTGCTGGCTGTTGCTGTTGCAGATGGTTCCGCCACTGAGATTGGCCCTGATGCACTCTCCGCCTCTGTAGCTGCTTGGATGCTTGGCTTATCATCACTTTCGACAGCACTGCTTGCTTTGACGCTCTCTCTCTGCTGGCTGCCCGATACAGCCATAATTGAAGGGTTCTGCTGTTCATCCTCTTCCAACATGCTTGCGGTTGTGACTGGGTTTGTTTCAGATGTGTTGCGATCAACGAAGTCACGCGGAATCTCTTGAACTGCATCTTGAATTGCAACTGGGCCGTCAACTGTTTTGCTGCCCGTGCTTTCTTGGCTGAAGCGAGTGCCCGATAGGAGCTCGCTTGTGCCGCCGACCACCGGAATAGCTTCGGGCTCACAACTTGCTTTTGGAATGTGTTCGAGCTGGCTACTAACCGTTGCAGTTCGGAGTGGTTCAGACTCGAGGCTTGAAGTCACCATAGCCCGTGGCATCGTCTCAAGTGAGACGCTTTCCGCTGCTGATGCACTATCGGGAGACGTTAGTAGCGATGGCGATAGCGCCGTCTTCGCTTCCACATCGCGGAAGAAGCTACCAGAGAGGTCCAGTGATGTCAGCGGGCTCAGTCCGACACTGTCTACTGATCCACCCAGACTGGTGCCATCGCGGACCTCGCTTGGTTTGCTGCTAAATGAAACACCAGATGGTGGTGGCACGATGGGTGATGCTTGCACAGGCTGAAATGGACTGACACTTTGCACGTTTTCTTGGCTTGCGCGCTGATCGATCAAGGTTTTCGGTGCAGCTAGGTGGTCGCTGTTATGGCCTGCTACAAGGTTGGAGTTCAGAATTGCAATTGCGCCACCCACCGGATCATCCACTGTTGGAATCGGTCCTTGATCGGCATGACTCGGGCTAGCCTCTTCATTGGTCAAAGCAGTTTCCAACAGTGTAACTTCATCATTCATCGCTGACGAACTTGTTTTCTCTCCGATCAGTGAAGACGAGGCTCCGGAAGGGCTGCTCATCGAGGCATCTGCGATTCCAGCGACCAGATGTACGGTATCAGGTGGTGGTCGAAGCATTGCCAAATTGGTGTCACAGGCACTTGCGCTGAGGGCTGCAGGCAAGTCTGCAGGATCTGCCGCTTGTGAAGAAGCCAAGATTTGCTCGCAATTAACCGCCGCCTTCGTGCCAGTGCCACATTGTGGGGGAGGACCTTCCACACTCGTCGTCGCAACAGTACCAGACTCACATAGCAGACCGTTGGCATTCTTGGCACCGGATTGGGCGTCGCTTGCGGCAACCTTCGGTGGGTTCACGTTCCTTTCACCTGACTGGATGTTGGTCTGCTGGATTATCGGATCAGCTGCTGCTGCAACAGCGAACCCTGCCCTCGAAATGTATCCCAATTGAGAAGCTGCGACAGGAGTTCTAGTTGGGAAGCGGTCACTATCGGTCGGGGTCGCTTCCGCTGTCTGGAGTGCTCTTTGTGGTTGGCGCAGCTCAGCCGGTTGGTGGACTTGCGGTGATGCTGCTGATGCTTGTCGAACTTCAGGACCACTCGCAGAAACGGGTGAATTGCTTGCCGATCCACAAACAGGTTGAATCGTCGTATAGACCAGCTGAACAGGGTGTTCATCGACCACCCCATCGTGCTCGCCAGTCACGATGCAGCCTTGGTCCAAGCCTTCTTGAGCACCAACGCATGCATACTCATAGTTGGGGTTCTCTGCTTGATCAACTGGGACGCTCTGCCTCGATGAAGTCTCGCGCAAGGATGGAACAGTGACGTTGATCAGGCGCCGCGGTTCCTCAGCCTTTTCTTCATCTTCGTACGCTTGAATAGTCACAGCACTGCGGCAATGCAACATTACCGCAGTCAGTGACGTATTCACGAAGAATGCAGCGACCGTGCACTCAGTACCTGGTTCCGTCACGAAGCGCCTGGAGCGCGTTTCGAGGCGAGAATGTGTCGTAAATGGCCTCTAAGGCACTCGAGCATCCATCGTTAGAAGTATTCCAAACACCGATCCAGAGAGATGCTGGATAGGTGCGGTACCAGCGGTCTCCTCGTCGACCTCGGGAATCGTCAACAGTTGCTCGGAGGCTCGCTCGTGGAGAAATGAGCGCGCTTCACGAGCGTGCTCGCGAATAGTTTCGTCCACCCGAGATGCTTGGTGCATGGATTTGACCCCGCACGAGGTACACAACAACTTTCAGTTCTCATTGATGCACGCGAGTTGTGCATGGATACGAAGCAATAGACCTTACCGTGGTTGAGATTTTGTTGGCGAAGCAACTCGCGCTCGTACGCCTCGTTGCGCGCCAGATTCTCTGTCAGCTCGATCTCGTGGCGCTAGCACGAATACACCATCAGCACGGTTTAGCGGCGATTCAATCGTTTGTCGATCTGATAGAAGTGCAGATACCGTTTGTCGGATCAGGTCCTCGACAGTTTGTTCCTGCTCAAATGTCTTCGGAGGTCATACATACCAGCATCAGCAGCAATCAACGCTTCCATCGCGTCCGTTCAATCAAGCATCGGCTCACCTTCTTGGCAAGGTACCTCTGCTGCTCGAGCTTCCGCTTCCGCTCCTCGAGCGCGCGTAGCTTGTCGATGCGCAGCTTCTGCTCCTTCTCGCACCACGCCGGGAACACCTGCTCGATCTTGCGAAGATAGCTCGCTTTCTCCCTCGCAAGCGCCACGTTCGCCGGCGCGTTCTCGTCCAGGACCAGCAGCCGCTTCTCCTCGACGCGGCGCTGCGCCTCGCGGACGGCGCGGACGAACTCGTCGTTGCGCGTCTGGGCCGTGGCTGCCGCCGCGCGCAGGCTCTTGAGCTTCCGCTGCGCGGTTTGCTGCGCCACGGCGCTGAACTCGGCCGCTGTCGCCTCGCGCAGCGCGAGCTTCTTCTCGACGGTCTTCCGCTGTGCGGCGCTGCGGAACGCGGCGAACGCTGGCTGTCAGTCCTCCGCACGCGCCGCAATCCACACACCGAGAGGCAGCGCAGCCAAGAGTGACCCGGCCGTGCTCTCATTCACGCACATGGCGTCTCGCTGGCGGCGCAGCGCGTCCATCCGCGCGGCGTAGGTGGTCGACATCCCCTCGACGTCGCTTTGGCTTCGCTTCAAGGTGCGCTGGCAGTGCACCTGCAGAACTGGATCCCTCGCGGAAACGGACGTATCAATTGGTAAAGGTGCCGCCGTCACGGGTCTGGCGGGAAAAGTGTAACCTGACCCGTGGCCCATTCGAGCTGCAAAACCCACCCGTTCCACATCGTTCCTTGCGTTTAAAAAAGAATACCCGGGTTGACTCACATGGGTTTCACCCGACCTTGAAAACCCGCCTGCCCGTTTTGGTGGCACCTCCATTTCAAAGGAAGCGCGAGCAGGAAGCCCCGGCGCCGGAAGGGACTCGCGCCGCCGCCGCCGCCGCCGCCGCTCCCCGCGAACGCCTCTCCCCCTCCTCCTCTTCCTCCCGTACGTTTACAGCGCCTCCTTCTCTCCCCTCCGCGCCCGCCCAACTCACAGGCGAGAGCGTGAGCAGCAGCCCGAGTTCTGCCAAGACAGCTCTCGTCCAGCGTGGCAATCAACGGGTCAGCATGTTCATCGAGGAGATTATCCTGGACGGATTCAAGTCGTATGCGACGCGCACTGTAGTGAGTGGGTTCGACCCGCGCTTCAACGCCATCACGGGCCTGAACGGTAGCGGCAAGTCGAACGTGCTGGACGCCATCTGCTTCGTGCTGGGTATCACCAACCTGTCCCAGGTGCGCGCCAACAACCTGCAGGAGCTCGTGTACAAGCAGGGCCAGGCGGGCGTGACCAAGGCGAGCGTCACGATCGTCTTCAACAACCAAGACGCTAAGGGATCGCCGGTCGGCTATGAGCAGTACGAGCAGATCTCGGTCGCGCGCCAGGTCGTCATCGGCGGCCGCAATAAGTACCTCATCAACGGACACACGGCGCAAGTGAGCCAGGTGCAGAACCTCTTCCACTCGGTGCAGCTCAACGTCAACAACCCGCACTTCCTCATCATGCAGGGCCGCATCACCAAGGTGCTCAACATGAAGCCGCCTGAGATCCTCGGCATGATCGAGGAGGCGGCCGGCACGCGCATGTACGAGAACAAGAAACAAGCCGCGCTCAAGACCATGATGAAGAAGGAGAAGAAGGTAGAGGAGATCAACAACATCCTCGCCGAGGAGATCACCCCGACGCTCGAGAAGCTGCGCGCCGAAAAGACTCACTATCTCAAGTGGGCGGCCAACAACACGGAAATCGAGCGTCTCCAGCGCTTCTGCGTCGCATACGACTATCAAAAGGCGCAAGACGCGCTGCAGAACACCGCGCAGCGCGTTGAAGCGATGCAGGAGGCGCAGCGCAAGGCTGAGCAACAGGAAGAGCAGATCGGCACAGATATGGCGGAAGCCGATGACGAGATCGAGAAGCTTGAGAAGCAGCGCGACAAGGAGATGGGCAAGGAGTTCCAGAAGCTCAAGGACAACGCAGAGCGCATTGGCAAGGAGGTCGTCAAGTTCACCACAAAGCTTACGCACGTTCGCGCGTCGGTTGAGCACCAGGTTGCGGCGGAGCAGTCGGTGAACGAGCAGCGCGCGGAGACTGAACAAGGCATGACAAAGCTGTCAAAAGATATTGAAAAGGCCAAGCAACGGGTGAACGAGGTAGAAGCCGCTTACACAGCGAAGGAGTCCGAGACAAACGACTACCAGCGCCAGATCCAAGCGCTTAACGCCGGCATGGAGCAGACAGGCGATAGCGATGAGTCCCTATCGGAGCGTCTTGCGCTGAAGCAACGCGAGCTGCAGGCGACACACACGTCGATCAAGCAAATCAACATGAAGCTGAAGCACACGGAGGAAAGCATCAAGCAGAAGCGACTCGAAGTCCAGCAGACGCGAAACAACAATCACGCACTGAACGAGCAGCGAGGGCGTCAAGTTACCGACTTGGAGAGAATGCGCGGCGATATGGACAACTTCACTCGGCGGTTCGACCCCGATGAGGAACGCCGTCTACATGACCAGGTTCGCGACCTGGACGACCGCATCCGATCGTGTGAGCGGGACGTTGATGAAGCGTCGTCGGGTTTGTCTTCTCGACTGGACTTCAAGTTCACGGACCCGTACCGGAACTTCCGCCGCGAGAGTGTCAAGGGCGTCCTCGCAAATCTGCTGGAAACGAAGCATGAGTGGTCTGCGCTTGCGCTTGAGATCGCGGCTGGCGGCAAGCTGTACCAGGTCGTGGTCGACAATGAGAAAACTGCCAAGGATATTCTGAAGCAAGGCCGACTGATGAACCGCGTGACGATTATCCCGCTCAACCGGATCTCGCGCCGCACAGTTGACCCGCGCAAGATGGACAGAGCACGTCAAATCGCGCAGCAGCACGGCGGAAAGGTGTGGGAGGCCATGGAGCTGATCCATTTTGACCGCGAGCTGCTTCCGGCGATGGAGTACGCGTTCGGCTCCACGATTATTTGCGAAACGAGTGAGCTGGCCAAGACCATCACGTTCCACCGAGACATCAAGATTCGAACGGTAACTCTGGACGGCGACTCGTTCGACCCTGCGGGCACGCTTCAGGGAGGTTCCGCTCCTTCCAGCGGCACTCCTGTGCTTCTGAAGCTCCACCACCTGATCAGCAACACTCGCAAGCTCTCGGACTTGAAGCGCGAGTACCAGGAGGCGTCGCGTGCTCTTGAGGGCATGAAGCAGGTTTGTCAATTGTTTGTGGGACTGGATGAATACTGGTAGAATGGCGACTGACTATCCTTGGGCTGATCGCAGGATGCCGAGCAATTTCGCCACATGAAGCACCAGATCGAACTGAAGGAGCACGAGCTCCGACTGCTCGATGAGCGCATCGCTGATAGTACCCACGCCCAACTGGAGCGAGAAGTGATTGCGGCGGAGAAGCAGTTCCGGGACGACCAAGAGCTGCTCGTCGCGAAGAAGGAAGCGATCGGACAGTTGACCAAGGATATCAAGAGCTTGGAGGCTGACATCACCAACTTGAAGCAGTCCCGCCAGTCCAAAATTGGTGTGTTGGAAAAGCGGTTTGCCGAGTCCAAGAAGGAGGCCCAAAAACTCGACAGCCAGTTGAAAAAAGCGCAGCAACAGCTATCGGAGCTGGTACTTGAAGCGGAATCGGCCGAACAAGAGTTGGCGAGTAACAGTGAGTCTGTTAGCGGCATCCAGAAAGAGATCGAGAACCTCCGCAGGGAAGAAAAGAAGCTCGAGGAGAAACTCAGCGACGTCCAAGGCGCGTACGACGAGGCGAATCAACAGCTGGAGAAGCGTCGCACCAATCTGACGATGTACGACCAGCAACTGAAGGAACTCTCTGTTCGGCAAAGTGAGCTGTCTAAGAAGCGAACGGTACTACAATTGGAGCGCAAGAAAACCGAGCACAAGATCTCGCGGCTGGTGAAGGACGAGAGCGATGCCAAGGTGATGGTCAAGAAGCTGGAGAAGGCACACCCGTGGATCGAAACAGAGAAGGAGTTCTTTGGTCGGGAGCATACCGACTACGACTTCCAGCGACGTGATCCTGCAAGTGCCAACCACCGTCTGCTCGAGTTGAAGGAGACGCAGGGCGCTCTGTCCAAGAAAATCAACAAGAAGGTCATGGGTATGATCGAGAAGGCGGAGCAGGAGTACCAGGGACTCATGAACAAGCGGCACATCATCGAGAACGACAAGGAGAAAATCACGTCGGTGATCAAGGAGCTCGACACAAAGAAGAACGAGGCGCTTGAAACGACCTGGGTGAAGGTTACTAAGGACTTTGGGTCCATCTTCTCCACGCTCTTGCCCGGGACAACTGCGAAGCTCGACCCGCCCGCCAACGGTGCGTCCTTGAACCTACATTTGGGTGCTGACCTAGCATCTGAACTCACTGTATTCGTGTTCCACAGGCACGATTCTGGATGGCCTGCAGGTTCGCGTCGCCTTCGGCGGCGTGTGGAAGGAGAGCCTGACGGAGTTGAGTGGCGGCCAACGGTCTCTCCTGGCACTCTCGCTGATCCTTTCACTGCTGCTGTTCAAGCCCGCTCCCATGTACATCCTGGACGAGGTGGACGCCGCGCTGGACCTTTCACACACGCAGAACATCGGCCAGATGATCCGGTCGCACTTTTCGCACTCGCAGTTCATCGTGGTGTCGCTCAAGGAGGGCATGTTCAACAACGCGAACGTGGTCTTCCGGACCAAGTTCGTCGACGGCGTCTCCACCGTCACGCGCACCGTGCCTTCCAAGGGAAAGTAGACCAGCAAAGACACCGAGAAACTACTTTCGCATTCGGTGCATCCTTCGTCATGGCGTAAACCACAACGCAGTTGGATTATCTTTCATGGATGGAAACTCCTACATTCATAGACATTCAAAGCGTGAGGGCGACCTCTCTAGCTGGCTGCTTCACCGGCATGCACTCATTGATGCTGCCCCTGCTCAACGCCTTCGGGCTTGGAGGACTGCTCAACATTGTTGACAGACAGATCGGCTTCTTGGGACAGAGGCACCGTGTTCTCTAGTTGCTCCCCGAGCTCTGCGAGTTCTCTAGCAGAGCGTTCGCGGCGAGCGAGTTCCAGGAACACGTGCACGGGCATCGGGCGGATCGACGAGTCACGCAGGTATACCTCAGTGAACGCGTAGCCGTAAGCTCGGCGCCACAGCTTTCGGACATGCGCTTGGATCGCGCGGCGGTGGTTCTCGCGGACTTGGCGGCGCACATGACGGAGTGCGATATAGCGCTCGTGCGCGATGCAGCCGACAGCAAATACCATCGTCAAGATGTTCGTGACGAAGGCGGAGTAGACAAGCAGCGACACAACGCTGTCTTCCAGGAAGTGCGAGCCCATCTTGAGGATGAGGCCGCCTGGAGAAGTGTGCACAAGTCAGCTGAACAGTCATCGCGTGCAGGTAACAGGAATGAGGAAGCAACAACGTACAGAACAGGGTGATGAAGAGCTGGATTTGCGTGACACCGGCAAGCGCGCTGTCGGACTGCTCTTTGTACGGTTGGAAGAAGAGCATCACGGACAGGTACACCAGGCTGGGCAGCGACGAGTGCACAGCATTAGGTCTCTCGAAGAAGACGGTATCTATCGAGCGTCCAGAGAGGCAACGTACATGACGATCAGCCCTGCAATGCACCGATTAGCTCCGGATGTAGCGAGGAGGCTCACGACGCAGCTGAGGAAGAGTTTTCGCCCGAGATCCCACACCTCGAACCACCAGAATCGCGCATCATCTGGGAATTGTAAGACACGAAGCGTTCAGCCAACGAAGCAATCACGTTGCAGATTTGTGCAAGAGATGCGAAGGCACAAAGACGTACATGCGTGGTAGATGAAGCCAACTTGTGCGATCATACTTGGCTCCTATGATCATTGACAAGAGTTCAGTCTCGACACGAGGTAACTGTTGAAAACACAATTGACACCAAACCTGAAGCTTTCGGTTGCGCAAGAACTCCGCCATCATCTCGCTCTGGAAGAGCTGGAGCTGGTCCTCGTCGATTTTCTTGCCGCGATCGACGAGATCATGGCGCAGCTCGATCAGCAGACGCTCCTTTTGTTCAACATTTGACGGGTCTTCGAGCAGCAGCAACGTGTCAGCAACGCCGTGCCGCCTCTTGATGAACAGGATCAGCCAGAAGAGGAGCGGAACACCTGCGATGTTCAAATCGAAGTGATCAGATTTGCTAGTTGTGGCAGTGTCTAGAGTGAGCGATATGCAACGTACCAACGACCCACAACAGTATCAACAGGATACTCAGCGGCAAGTAAGCAAGCCAGTCACCCGCATAGCAGCGGAACCGACGGTCGCGTGTCATGTAGAAGGATGGCCCGACCTCCTCGCAGTAGAAAATCCCGATCACGCGCGCGCACAGGTCCGGGTAGAACAGCAGCAGAATCCTGTTGAACGATGCCAAATCTTCGTAAGCAAACCCGTACATCTCTCAGTCATACACTATGCATACCACGTACCAGAAAAAAAGTTTGACGCAGCGGTTTTGGTACGTCTGATAGTTGAGGCGCAACCGAACGCGGGCACGCCATAAACGTATGTTGCTACGCACGACCATTGCTTGCACGTCGCTGCCAATACGATGGGATGTCGGGCAGGTGGGATGGTGCGTTGAACTCGACGCCGGCAGTCGTGCCTTGACAATCACGCGGTTCAGAGCTTGTCCAGCGCGCGTTTTAGCCATCCACGAGCGCGCTCGAACGAAGACATCCTCTGCACGAGAGGATAGGTTCGCCTTCATGCGAGCACCGAGTGTCGCAGTCTTTTTGCGTTCGATTTCCTGCTCTTTCTGGACAATCTTGAGCATTGACACCATTGTGGCCCGCTTGACGAGGGTTTGCGGCGCGCGACGCAGCATTTGAAACACTGGCAACCCGCAATGAACGCAATGTCGGGGGAGCGTCGAGAGAATGACACGGTAGCGGACACTGCCCCATACAAGCAGGATGGCGGTGACTAACAACGAGATCAGCACGGCAAACAGAGACAACCTGTGCATCAATAGAATGGCGATGAGTTTTAGCGGAGTTGTTGTCAGGTTTATCCGCATCGAGGTGTATGACGCACCTGTAGCTCGTGAAGTAATCGCGCTTGTAGAAACATTCGATGCTGGTCGTGTCGATGAAGTTGAAGTCGGCAATCGAGTACACGTCCATGAGTCGGCTCATCTCGTCCGGCCACGGGATCTCGTAGTTGCGCTTGAAACCGCCAAAGATCTGGAAAAAGCCGAGCAGAATTTTGAGCTTCTCAGCTCTGAAACCTGGCTGGGCGAGTGGAGTAGGCGCGATTTGAAAGAGCCAAGCGCGTCTGCGTGATGGTAGCTTGGCTCGGAGAATGCGGATTGTGGTGGCCACTCGCTCCTGAATCTTAAGACGTGCAGCTAGCACGACTGACGCGGCACGAGAGTCGCCGTTGTAGATCTGGAACTTCTTGGCAGCACGCGCATACTTCATAATCTCCTTCTCGGACGCGTCCGAGAAGAAATAGCAGAGTATTGCTAAAGCTACAACGGCGTAGACAATAGGAACCATCGTCAGTAGCTTCGTCATCCGCGCGACTGACGGGTCGTTCGGATCCTTGCAAGCTGCCATGCCACCCGAAACACGCCAAATCATTGTTAGCAAGTTGTTGAAGTGATACTGGTAAAGGAAGAGGGAGATGAGTACTTACGCATGCAGGAACCATTAGAAACCTTGTAATAACCATCGTCGCAGGTTGCACACATCACGCCATCGTAGCCAACATCGCATTGATCGTCGGTGTTGAACGCCGCCAAAGTCGAAGTGGACAGTTGCGACACCGTCACATTGTCTTGAACGCATGCGTCGAAAGTCTGCAAGCATCCGTTCAAACGGTGTAAGATTCCACCAATGGCGTAATTCGCTGCGTGGGAAGTTACGTACATCGCAGCCATAGTACTCCATCCCCGAGATGCACGCGAAGATGCGTTTGCGGCTCCAATACGCCTCGAATTCTTTCTCGTCTGAGCACTTGTAAATGCGCTCGGACAGCGAGTCGGCAACGACATCGCGGCATGGATCTCCAGCAGCCCACGAATTAGGATTGCTGCAGCTGGATTCGAGCACCGACTCGCGACTTTCGGTGAGGAAATAGCCGTTTAAGCGGGACGGAACGCTCACTCCCACAGTGACGCCATTAGCGTCACTCTCCTCGCAAGTCGCACCAAGAGGGCACAGGTAGCATTTCAATCCGTCCAGACTGTCGTGAAGAGTAATAGAGTCAACCAAACACGTCAGTACCTCAACCTTCGCTGCTCATTCTGCGCACACAATACCTGTATGTTCCTTTTTCGCACTGAAGGCATTGTCTGTAGCGGTTCATGTCCACACGACAACCAAACGTCAGTTTCCGGGTTCCCGTGCTGCAATGGTTGAAGTGTTTCCAGTAATATCCTACCCGTCCACGTTCTCGTAGCCTTTTAGACAGCTCTCGACAGTGATGTTGATCGAGGTTGCGCTATCCACATCGCTTGAGAGCGAGCATTCAACGTTGAGCTGGTATGGCTTTGACCGGGAGATGGACATGATCTCGGCGCCTGTAAATGTAATGTAGCCGTTTTTGACACTCACCCACCCGGATGGAGTGAATGAAAAGAACCCATCTTCGTCACTGCTGATGTGCGCGATGCACTGCGTCTCATTGTCCTGACTCGCTATGGCTCCATAATAGTCGCGAACGACGATTGTAGGCCAGCGAGTATCGCTCGACGGATCCGATAGTTCTTCGTTGTCACTGGAACTGCTCTGGTTTATGCTCAATAATCGTCTGCTGCCTATTGTCTCGCCATTTGCAATCAGGTCCTTGGCCTGCCCGAGCTTCACACCACTTGTGACGACTAGCGGCCACCATCCATTAGACACTGATTTTGCACTTGTCGCGATGGCAATCTCTTGCTCCGAACGTGTTTCACAGTCTGAACACTGTAGAGTAAACCAAGAATGATACACCCAAAAGATGTCACCTCCAGCCGACGCCTTGTTGTCTTCGAAAAGAAGTGTCGAGCATGAAGCACTGTTCTTTTTCGTCCCTGTGAAGATCTCCTTGTTGATATAGATCGCTCCACCAAAGTCAATTGCTCTGTTACCGGAGAACTGAGTCCCCTTGATCACGACCGATGCATTTTCTAGCATCGACAGGCCCCCGCCTGTGTATGCGCTATTGTCAGTGCACTCACTCTTGTCGAGCGTGATTATTGCGCTTCCACGGGCACAAAACGCGCCACCGAAACTCAATGCCCGATTTGACATCACTCGTGCGTGTGCTATCACAAACACCGCTGATCCTGTTGCGTAGACGGCCCCGCCTTCAGGTGCTGAGTTTTTTTCAATGATCGTTCCGGTTATATACGCTGTCGTCCGAACAGAAGCGTGGAGGGCACCCCCAGCTATTGTCGCTGTGTTGTTTCGCATAAAACAGTCATTGACTGTGAGCTTTGCGTCTCGGGAGATGTCGATAGCGCCACCAGTGTTGGCGCGGTTGCTCTCAAAGAGGGTGTCATGTATTGATCCTTCAGAATCGACCAGGTAGATCGTTCCGCCGAGCGTATTCTTGCCACCATTTGAAGCCAAGGTGCACCTGGTGAGCTTTAGCTTGTTCTTCCTCCCGATGTACAAAGCAGAGCCAAAGCCATAGTTTGTGTTACTGACAAATCCCGTGTCTACAATGACGCTCTCAATCTCCGCTCCGGGGGCGAGATAAATTGCACCGCCGCTGTCCTGAACCGCGTTCCGTTCGATGTCAGAGCCCGTGACGGCTAATGCCCCACCTCCTTTCATAAACACGGCTCCTCCGCTGTAATAAGCAAAGTTGTCGGAGATCGACGAGTCTATAACTTGAAGGCGTATGTTCTGACCAAAGATAGCACCACCAAAGTCGTAAGCATACCCGTTGTCTAGCGAGGAGTTCTTGACGGATATCGCTGCATCTACAGCATAGATTGCTCCGCCAGAGTAGGATTGCCCGAATCCAAGCCTTGAGTTTTGGACAAGCAGACTGCTCGAGCTCCCTTCGATGTAAATCAATCCACCAAGCCGCACCAGAGTTGCCAACTCATTGCTGAGCACCAACGAATTCAAAATCGTCGCCTCTGCATCCTCCTTTAGATACAGAGTCCCACCGAAGACCGATTCTTCTTCACCGACAGTGTTGTTATGGAACTCCCAATACGTTGCATTGATAGCTCCTGTTTGGATGAGTGCAATAGCCCCGCCCGATCCTTGGTGCGCAATATTGTTCGACAGAACATTCCGACTGCCATCAATGTTGGCGCGCTCCAATGCAATAGCTCCACCATAGCTCTTGGCAGAATTCGACTCGAACTCGGTATCTTGTATATGGAGCTGGTTGAGTGGCTCACGACTCCCGCTAAATGCCGAAATCGCCCCTCCCCTGTCGGACGCGTAGTTTTCCACGAACTGGGTTTCAGATATCACGACAGTACTCCCATCCTTTGCATAAATTGCTCCGCCACATACAGCGTCGCATCGATAGATCTTAGACTTGGAAAGGGTCAAGTAGCTCGAGTCGACATATATGCCGCCTCCATATTCGGAGCTATGTCCCTCCTGAATGTTCAATAGCGCGATGTCGACGGCACTATGCGTGTCGACATAGAGACTACCTCCATATCCTGCTGAGTCGGATCCTTCATTCGCTGAGTTTGACTTTGCGAGAGCCATGATTGACGCCTCTGGATCCAATGGTAGGATGAAAACGTCTCCTCCAGCATACACACCACCTCCATTTAGTGCCGCATTTGATGATATCTCCAGATCTTGATGCAGAATTGTCGAATTTGCAAGGCTCACCCCTCCACCTCCAAAAGTAGCCGAGTTCTCGGTGATCAAAATGCTCGTAAGTGCAGCAGTAGATTCGCCGTCGATGCTGACACCACCTCCTTGTCCTGCTTTGTTTCCGGATATAACGCTGTTTCGCAGAGCTACCGAGCTACCATCAATCTTGATGCCGCCACCTGCCACTTCTGCTGATCCACCCAGAACATCAATGTGTGCAATGGTGCTGTTGGCGTGACTTTGCGCGATGTACACGTTACCGCCGCTGTGCGATGCTGTGTTATTGAACACCACGGAAGGTGGGGATCTGAAGTCAGCAGGATCCAACGAACTGCTGACGATGTACAATCCACCCCCGGTATGTGCCTGGCAGTCTGATACCGACACATTCAAGAGTACGACTGCCGACTCCCGAATATATAACCCTCCGCCTGACTGTGAAGCCTTGTGAAACGCGAAATCAACGTGCTGGGCGTCGACAGATGAGTGCGAGGCGTAAAACCCGCCTCCTTGGAGAGCCGTTGAAGATTGCAGACTCAAATTACTCATCACGATCGATGAATCCGCTGCAAACATGGCACCACCACGTCGTGCGCTGCAACTTTCCACCACTGCTCCAGTAATTTCACAGACCCCTCCAAGATACACACCACCTCCATCATCAGCGATGCATTCTTGAACCTTGAGATCGCCAGAAATCGTCGCGTTCAGTCCATGAACGCCTCCACCAGCTCTGGCCTCGCTTGAACTCACAAGTACATCATCTGCTACGATACTGCACCCTTGGAGAGAGATTCCCCCGCCTCCACCCTCACTGAAGCAATCGGTAATACCGATGCTTTGGAGAGACACCGACGTTGAACCCTGGTCTGCTTGGCGCGCGCAAACACCACCACCGAACATGCCAGCATTGTTGGACTGGACCTTGAGCTGTTCCAAATGAACAGATTTGACAGCAAAAACACAGCCGCCGCAGTCGGATGCCGAGTTAAACTCACACACGCTTGTGCCAGCTCCCACCAGTCTCGAGCTTTCCATCCACAGACCACCGCCATCGACGGCAGAATTGTTTCCCAGGTAAACTGTGCCGTCAAAGTCTAGCAGAGAACGCGTCGCTGAAACTGCGCCGCCGTACGAAGCATTATTTGATAGGACGCTCACGTTTCGCCACGCGATCAAGCTGTCCATCACGGCAATTCCACCGCCGAACATTATTGCGTTGCATCCTTGCACAGTCAGCCCGTCAAGTATAGCTGATGTATTCACAACGAAGATGCCTCCCCCATTATCTGCCATTACAAGTGCACTGTCAGCGTATGATAATCCATTTGATGTGTCAAGAAAACTCGAGAACCATACCTGCAACGTTTTCTGCGATCACAGATGATTCACCACCATCATCTGATGTTGATACGGTGGCTTGTCCCGAAATGTAGATTCCGCCTCCAGCCGTCATGCCTTCGTTGCTACGGATCGATGTGTTTCTGAGATAGAGTATTGTGTTGTCGCCCAATGAGACACCACCTCCGTTCTCCGTTGCTATGTTTTTCGAGACTCGTACGCTCTGAAGAAGCAACGACGAGCCGGAATCTACAGCAACTCCTCCACCAGTGGTCGCACCACCGAACGCGAGGTCGATACCGTTGATGACGACGTCCCCATTGACATACGCTGCTCCACCCTTTTCAGTAGCCTCGTTGTGCAGCACAGCTGCGCTGATAGCTCCATAAAGCTGGGTTTGACCCAACAGGCCGAACGCTCCGCCGTGTTGCGCCATGCAGTGGGTCACGTTAGACTGATTCAGCGTCACAAGCGAATCCACAGCATATATTGCTCCGCCAATTGCACTTGAAGCACATCGGCTCACAACGCTTTCAACCAAAACAACGCTGGATGCTTCTGCATAGATTGCGCCACCTCGCTGGCTTGCGTACCCATCTGTGATGACAATGTCCTTCGCACGAATCTCGCTGTGCAATAATGTGATAGTTCCGCCGTCTGTGTCGCTGCAATTCTCAAAGGTAAGTCCGATCAGCTGAAGACTCGAAGACGCCTCGATTGAGAGGGCATGCGATGCGCCAGTGCAAAGCAGCTTCGTCCAGAATGACCCCTTCAGTGAGCCTATAGTCAAATTGACTCCTTCCAAAGCCAAGTTTTGGTTGGCTGCTCCGGTGTATGACCCCGGGTACAAGAAAATGTAGTCACCGCCCTCGCTGATGCTGATCGCTTTCGCAAGTGACTGAACCGCTTTTGCTGCCGTTCCTTTCTCAGTTGCTAGCATCATTTGCCCAGTCCCATTGTCGTCGTCCCCCGACTCGGCAGACACAACAATCACTCGTTGGGGATCAATGTCGCACACGGGATGATAGCAACGGGTTTTGTCGATGCAGCATACAATGTGATTGCTACAGTCTTCTCCTGTAAACCCAACACTGCATGTGCAGATACCATCGCTGCCACCTTGGCCGTGCCTTGAGCAACGGGTTCTATAGCTTCCTGGTGCTGGAATCTGGCTCCTTGTTGAAGATCCATCAGCCGTGTAGTGCAGTTTAAACCCCTCTCGGGTGACGCTGTCGTCGCTGACAAACCGAATGATAACAGCACCGGGCGTCTGATACACAAATGTCCCTTCTCGAAAACAGCCCCCCTTCCACAGTAATCTGTCGGAAGTGTGGTCGACGATTTCGATGTAGTCGTGGTCGCACTCAAGGTCAAAGCTCGAAAACTGTCCATAAACAAGTAGGTGAGGATGCGATAACATATTCCAAAGTGATGCTATAGCAGCGGCGGCTCTTACATTCAGCGTAATTCGGGAGAACGGGGATTGCGGGTCGATATACCATGACGCCGACAGGTTTAAGCCGTAATTTTGCAGCTTGATAACTCCGCTGACTCCTGTACAGGTTGTATCAGCCACTGCGTCGATAAGGTCTTGCGGCGACGTCATGATGGGCGTGCTTGACGGTCCCCATACACCTGATAGCTGCACCTCAACCACGAACTCGTAGTAGTCCTCGGCGAAGTTACCTTCCGTTTCAACTACCGACACATCTGAGGTTGTCAAGTGCACCTCAGTTCCGTTTCGTAAGATGCGGTAAGCCGTCGCATCCGAGTACGGATACCACGACAGTGTAGCTGAATTACGTCCGACTGCGCATAACACATCCTCGCGTTGGTTAGAGATTATCCAGCTGCAAGCGTGCGCCAACGCAAACACACGCAAGAACCTTACCGCATCCGAGCTGAAGTGTTGACGGAACGCTTGCACTACTGGCTACTACCACATATCTTGTGACACTTTTAACACTCGACACGCCGGCACTGTTTGTTGATACCTGAGATTCATCGGACATGCCAACGACGACACAACCTCAATGAGGACGGGTACGCAGCAATGATATGCAGAGCCGAAGCGACTTACAACGTTGATACCGTACTCCGTGGCTTGTTGCAGTCCTTCCAGAGTCGCACGAGTGTCGGTTGAGTAGATAATAACAGCGGGAGCTACCCCTCCGCCCAGTGGGTTTGCTGAAATAGTGTACGAGACGACAAAATCCCCACCACTGTCGAATGGAGGCGACCATTCACATTCCACTCGATCGAAGGTGACCGAACGGATTACCAAATCCTGTGGCTCTCCGGGAGGTGTAACAGTCGAGGTCTTGAAGGTTACATTCGCGCTTCTTGGCGAATCACCAACCGCATTGGCCGCGACAATGTTACCAGTATAGGTCGT
The DNA here is from genome assembly GCA_023338075.1 of Phytopythium litorale. Taxonomy (NCBI): domain Eukaryota; phylum Oomycota; class Peronosporomycetes; order Pythiales; family Pythiaceae; genus Phytopythium; species Phytopythium litorale. Next base: position 41,794 of record JAADYB010000027.1, read on the forward strand.
TTCTGGAAACAAGCCATATATCGTCGTGGATTTTGCAGATTCTTCGAACGCTTCTGCAACTGCGAATCCTTTTTCATCCCAGACACTCACGCTGCATCCAAGTAGCGGGAGACCTCCGAAGTCAGCCGGCATCTCCCACTGAAATGTGACTGATCCACCAGAGGTTGCCGTAACTTTTAGCTTTCGTGGGGTTGTTGGAGCAGTGGCAGCTGTCGTAGCGGTCTGCGAGACTATGGAGAGCTCACCACCAGAAAACACGTTGGCAGGTTTGATCTGAATGTCGTAAAGACTTTCAGGATCCAAACCTGTCACAACAGCCGATGACAAGGCTGCCAATTTTCTATTCGACGTCTCCGTCAAGCGCCGACTATTCCCACTTGAGTCAGCAGCAGAAAACGAAAGGTTGGCGCGATTATCACGGTCGATGAACAGTTGATACACCATATCTGCCGAGCGAACGCCACCGAGATCGTCTGGTTCGTTAAATGAAATGTACGCTGCACCTCCAGTCGTTCTCTCTACCGTAATGTCAAGTGTTCCAACCGGTGGTGACCCAGGCATTGTTGTCAGGCGTACTGGGGAACTTTCTTGTCCCGCTCCGATGGAGTTCTTCGCCCGAACGATCACATCATACTCGGAGTTTGCGATCAATCCATAGAATGCGTACCAAAGAGCCGAAGTCGGGTAGATTCGCTTTCCCGAGCCATCGACACCCGATGCGATGCTAACGAAGAAGAGAAACACAGAGGAGCCACCGTCATCTGGTGGAAACTCCCAGGACACGTTCAGCATGCCACCAGTGACAGTGACAAGTTTAACTGGGTCGCATGCCCCAGGCGCCGAAACACTTGTTGTTTTGACTTGAAGAACCGACGAGTTGTCAGAGTCGAACAACCCGTTGCTGACTGATGCCATCGCTTCATATGCCGTGTGAGGACGTAATCCAGTCATTGTTGCTCGGTGTTCAGATCCGTTGTAGCCCCAAATCCATGGGCGACCTGCCACGCGTTCACGATAGTAGAGTCGGTATGTTTCGATGGGTTGTCCACCCAAGTCGAAAGGATCTTTCACACCCAACGTTATTCCTCCGCCCGTCGTACTGATCGCAGCGACTTCTGGCAAGCTCGGGCGCGAAAACGTGCCAGTGCTGAACACAGTGCTCGGGCTTGTTGCCTCTCGACCAAAGTAGCACTGCGACAGAGCGTTGAGCGCAACAGTGTTGAAGCTGTACGTCGTGTTCGGGATCAACTTTCCGATAGAAGTGACCGCTTGAAGCTGCAAGTAGCTGAGCTGCACTGAAGCCGTGTCGATCGCGCTTGAGGCAGCTAGTTGGCCGTTGGCAAACACTTTAAAACCGGTAATCGGTATGCCACCTGCACAATCAAGATAAAATGTTCGTCAGCACCTTTCTTTTTTTTTTCCTATGAGTTGACGTAGGCATGCTGCTACCATACCTGTGTCGAGCGGTGACTCGATCACGAAACTAATGGCTCCTCCGGTAGCAACCTTCAGCGTTGGAGGCAGAGGTGGGCGAGGAAGCGTGGCAGCAGTTGTGTTCAGGAAAGCAAAACTGGTTGCGTAACCGACAACCGCGGCAGGACCAGGTGGAACAGCGGCTCCCATGTGGCTATATAGTAGCGGGATTAACGCCGGTCCCGCTTTTGACATGTTGCCGATCACGACGATGGCACCCTGGGCAAATATCAAACAGTTTAGCCACAACAAAATCGAAGTGCTGACCCTCAAGCAGGTTGATGGACTTACCCGGGCCCTTATGACAGATCCATACTGGAGTTGCTTCGACAAGTCGGAAGTTGTCTGAATGACGGACGCGCCAGGCGAAATGGATATGTTGCCTGGCAGATGTGTCTCAATGGCAGCGTTTTGAGCGAGGACAAAGAACTGGTACGACGTGCTGGCGTTTAGCAGCTTTGCTGTTCCGTAAAGGTCTGGTAAGTTCAACTCGGACTCAGCCAGGAAGAAGCCTTGAGATGCCGACATTGCGTAAATCCTGTAGCTGTCGATCCCCAGCCCACCTGCGTGCACAAAATACGTCAGCACATGATCTAGTCGACATGCAGAATTTTTGTCAAGCACACACCTGTATCAACTGGCGCGTCCCAGCTCAGAGTTATTGCACCACCGGTTGGTTTTCGGAAGTTATCGGGGTGCACCGTTGACGGGCCAGGTAGAGTTGCAGCAGTTGTAGAAAACATGAACTGATTGCTCATCGCTCCCCAACCACTTGCTAGCTCTGGCGCTTGTACATTGTTCCCGGCCTGTATTCAGCGTCGGTCAGACTCAACTGCCACTACTGCAACTGTTGAATATAAAGAGTAACGCACCTGAATAATGAAGCCGTACTTTGTTGCTGCGGCGAGACCGTTTACTGTCTCTGTTGTTGTGGCCTTCAGCCTCTCGACTATCAGCTGGAGCAAACGAGGGATAGACATTAGCGCATTACAGGCCCCGTGGAAGTAAACTCCAGCGAACTTACATGCGGGACGCCCCCCTCATCCACCATAAACAGCCGGTACTTCGTTATGCTGACGCCACCGTCGTCGAATGGAGATATCCATGCAAGCGTCAGACTTCCACCGGTAGCGGAAACCACACTGGCGGATGCAACTGGCCCGGGCAGTGAAGGTGACGCAGTCGTGAATGTCATCACAGTGCTGAAAGGACCAACTCCAACCGAGTTGTTGGCCGCAACAGAGACGCGGTAGGTTGTTTGTGCCTTCAGATGCCCTAATTGGGCAATGGACTCAGCTGGCACGCTGAAGTCGTTTGTCGATATCGCTTGCTCAAGTCGTAAAACGTAGTTTGAGAGCCTGCCGCTAGTACTTCCGTTGTGTGGAGGCAACTGAATGTGAAGGGCTGCAAGGCCTCCTGTGCTTGAGATCAAGCTTGGAGGTGGGCACAATCCGGGAACAGAAACATCGCCATCATCACGAATTATGATCGTGACTTTACTCTGTGCAGCTTTGGCACCACCAATAACGACAATAAGCCGAATCGAAAAGATCTCGTCAGGGAACTCAAACACGCGATCATTGATGATCGCAACCTTAAGATCAGCTTTTGTGACGCCGTCGTCCATTACGACTGCGCTCATAAGTCTCCGATAGTCTCGGTCGATGGTGGCAGTCAGGTCCGCATACAAAAACTGGATCACGACACGACCACTGCTTCCTTGCTCGCGAATGATCGGAACAAAAGCTGTTTGCGCATCTTCAGAAACGATTAGCACTGGCCTTGCGAAGCTTACTTGACCTGCGTCACCGTCATCCACAATCGTCACCACCATCTGCGTGTTTACCCCAAGCGTCGCCGACCCAGACACAGACGCAAGTTGCACGATGAAGACTTCATCAGGGCTTTCGTAGACACTATCGTTGATGATATACACGACGATCGAGCTTTGGATCTGTTGGTCTTGAAAGTCGAGGGTTCCTGTAGAGATTATGGACCCTGGCTTCAACACGAAATCCTTCGCAATTGTCGCGGTGGAGGTCGATAGCACCGTGTAAGTCACCGAGACTTTGCCGCTCAGGCCATTCATCCGACGAACAGGCAGTGATATCGCCGTTGCGTTTTCCAGCACTGAATCAGACACAAACACGAAGCTGAATTGTCCGGCGGCGTCTGGCTGGGTTGTAGCGTTCAGGGGTGGACTCCATCCTCCTGTTCCTCTTTGGTTCACCGCTCGGACTGCCACTGTGTACAAAGTAGCATGCTTTAGCCCGTTGATCGTAACTTCCGTCGCATTTGAAGGTGCGATCAATGCTACCCCGCCAAGAGGAACGAATCGGGCTTCGTATGAGAGAGCAGCGTCGCCGCCAAAATCCAACGGTGGTGTCCACGTCAGCGACAGCGATGTTCCTGTCGTCCCAACAAGCTGAGGCGCTGCTACGATAGAACCAGGTCTGTTTGCAACAGCAGTTCGGATAGTTACACTTGCACTTGGGATGCCGTCGCCGACATCGTTCACGGCTTTACACCACATAATATAGTTTGTCGTACTCGTCGTTCCGACATATGTGTACGAAAACACTCCTGTTGAGGTCACACTCAGTGTGACGATGAGTCCTCGGCTCTGCTCGTAGAGCTTCATACCAGTAATAAGAGTTCCACCGGAATCTGGTGGCGGAAATAGCTGAACGGTGAAGTTGCCACCAAACACAGACACCGGTATCGGCGACCGTGGTGAGCCTGGAGCAGTCGGGGCAGTTGTAGTCGCCGTAACAGATAGCGCACCACTCGACCCCACCGTATTCACAGTTCTCACATCGATTCGATACGTCGTGGACGCCCGTAGCCCGTTGAATATACAGCTTCTTGCCGAGCCTGCGTATGATTGGACTCCAGCGTTGTTTAATAGAAGCGTTGCCTCGTAGCGGAACATTGACAAACCGCCTGCATCAGGGTCAGGGGACCAAGAGATGTTGATAAAACTCGCTCCAACTCGACTTTCGATCAGCTTCGGTGGCTGTGGCGAAGTCGCTTGTGAAGTAGACGCTGTACACGTTGCGCTCAGATCAGAACTAAATCCGCTTTGCGATAATGCACGAACGGTGTAAACGTAGGCTGCGTTGGCGCTAAGACCTGCTGTGTCAGTATAGTTTCTCGTCGTAGATGAAAGACCTTGAGCTATTGGCTCTCCATTTCGATAAACCCAGTAGCTCGAGATCGGTTGACCGCCAGAGTCGAGTGGCTCTGACCACGCGATCTGAACAGCTCCGCCTGTGCGAAACGCAAGCTGTACGATGTCACGAGGCACAGAAGGGGGAGTCGCGTATGCTGAAGTTGCTTCCAAAATCTCACTTGAAGGGCTGTCCCCAACTTTGTTCGATGCCACCACGAAATAAACGTACGTGGTCGCTTCGGTCAACCCTGCGTGCAAGAAGGTGGTTGCGTTGGTGTCGCTGCTGGCATAGACCACCAATTGGCCTCCCGTTGGGGAGACAACATAGACGGTGAAGCCTGTAAGAGGTACGCCGCCGGTATCTCTAGACGCTGCCCACGCCAGCTCAATCATACCGCCTGTCGTAGTTACCACAATAAGACTTGTAGGTTGAGCTGGGACCGTCGGTGGTGTTGTTACTGCCATCACCACAGAACTACGAGCTCGGAGAGACTGGTCAAAGCAGTTCGACGCGTCGGTAAACGCGACTACATACATGCTGTACGTCGTGCTTGCAGACAACCCAAGCAGTGCACCGGACCGACTGGCATCACCTCTGCCGTCGTATGCTACTTGGGTAACTTGTGTCGAGTTGATGGACACCAATGTGACTGTGTATCCGGTAATATCACGCCCTCCAAGGTCGAGGGGCTCATTCCAGATCAATTGAAGTGCGCCTCCCGTTGCTGATACAACGCTAACATTTCGCGGAGCGGAAACGAGTGATCTTTCCAACGTGGTCTGATAAGTGATGGGACTGTAATCACTTGGACCGACAGCGTTGACAACTTGGAATTTCAATGAATAGGCCGTGTCCCGAGACAGGTGATATACCGTATATTCATATGACGCCCCAGTGTACACCAACTCGAACAAAGAATCCCCACTAGCCATCAAGTAGAGCTGGTATTGCTGGATATCAGAGCCCCCAACATTGAGGGGGTCTTGCATGACGATCGTCATGGCGCCAGCACTCACCCATGACACAGTGGGTGGTGGTGGAGCGTCAGGGAGGTCCGGATTCGACGTTTGATAGACAATCGCCGGCGACAGCACTCCAAGAGCAGAAAACGTGCTCACAGCGCGGACTTGAAGAGTGTATGATGTCACAGCGGTGAGTCCCTTGACTGTGCACTGGGTTGGTGTTGAACATGTTACAGACGGAAACAGCGACATCCCGCCGCTAGTAGACACGCTGTACAGCTTGTATCCAATAATCGCGGAACCTCCTGTGTCCAAGGGTGGTGACCAAGAAAAAAGCAAGCTTGAACTTGACGCGGCCAGTAGTTGCACATTTAGCGGAGCAGTTGGCAACGATGCTGAGGCTGTTGATGCAGGCAAAAGAATAGTTGGCTCTCCAGCCCCAGCACTGTTGGCAGCTTCGACAGTGAAGTCGTACACTGTTGACGCATTTAGGCCGTAAACAGTTGTCATCTCGGAATCCGCGGCAATGTTAAGCACTGCTTGCCCCTTCAGATATACTTTTACCGAGTATTGCAGAACAGCATTCACAGCGCCTCGGTCAACAGGTGGGCTCCATTGAAGAGTAACCGACCCACCCGTCGCAGAAACCTTTTGAAAGTTGCTGCAATGGCGAGGAAGTGACACGTCTCCGTCATCAACTGCAGTGACGTTGACGGCCACGATGGCGCCGTGAAGCGCTCCCCCGTGAAGTATCCGAAAACTGACGTTAATACTGTCGGCAGTGAACTGAAACTGAGAGTCATCGTTGATGAGCAGTTCTAAGTGCTGCTCCGATTCTCCTTCCTCAAAAGTCAAGTTTGATTGAAGCAGTTGGAACCGGTCGATTTGACTCCGATTCCCGCTGAAGAAGGGCTCAATCACCACCAACGGACTCCATGCACGTGTTCGTGTAATTGGAAGTGTGACAAGCCCACTACTTTCGAGGTGCTCAGTGTTGGGTGTGATGAACGATATCGTTCCAGCATCGCCATCGTCGGTAATCACGACCCGTGTCGACGATTCAGTGAACGTAAGCGAGTCAACGATGAATACAATGAAAGCGATGCCTGGGTTGTACACTGCATCGTTGAAGACCGTCACGTTCGCGTATCCAGTCTTCACGTTTGTGGTGAGCTCGACTGTCGAGTTTGCAGCCACGTAGTTGACTTCTGCGGTCGCCGTTTCGTCAGCAGTCCAATACATGAACGTGATATTCTCATACGAGCCGTTGATTCGCGCCACAGGAACAAGAACGTATCCTTGGTCCTCTGGGACACTAACTTCGTCCTCTTGGGCGACCATTACGCCACCAAGTGGCGCATTTGTCCAAGCTACGACTGTTTCGCTCGGCAAGCCACTGAGGAATGTTCCTGTTTCTGCGGCAACGCTCACACAATATCGCGAGGCATACACAAGAGACGACAACTTAATCGTTGCAGCTGATATCCCCACCATGTGCATCGCTGCTTCGAGGGCAGTTCCGTCGCTGCTGCATCGGAAGTAAGCAACATTATAGTACATTCCGTTGTCGCCACCATTGTCACTGGCGGGGGTCCATTCAAACTGCAGCCGGTCATGAGTCGCGTCAACAAGAGCCAAATTTATGACTTGACTAGGCGTCGAAACTGGCCCAGTCGCCACTGATAGCTCAGAGCTGAAGGCTTCACCTATGGAGTTCTTCGCTGCGGCGCGGAAAGTGTACTGCGTCCGGGCGACAAGACCGAAAACTGTCGTCGCTAGCTCCCCAGTTGCGAAGGTATACACCAGTGTATCTCCTTGGTAAAGTTCCATGGTGATGTGTTCACCGCCGTTGTAAGCCGGCTCAGTAACTGCTATTGCCATGCTTCCTCCACGAATATCAGAAACAACTGGCTCAGGTGGCTGACTTGGGAGATCTGGAGCGTCAGTTGCCGTCAGATGCACTACTGCTGAGCTCTCACCAACTGCATTTATCGCTGTCAGCGCAATGTAGTAGTTGGTATTCGCACTCAGACCCTCCAATGTGAAGCTTGTATCGTTTGTCAAGCTTGATTCAATCACTCCAGCTTTATCAGCAGTGAGTAGTTGAATGTTATAGTTGATAATCGGCATTCCGCCAGTGTTAGGATCAGCAATCCAGCTCACTTCGAGTTTGCCACCAAACGAAGTGACAGCTTGCACGATTGGTGGTTGAGGAATTGCCGGCCCACCTGAAGTGACACCCAGGTATGCAGACTGCCCCGCCCAAACTGAGTTATAAGCTATCACGTGGTATGTGTAATGCCTCGATGCTGAGAGCCCATCACTGTCAATAAACGATGCAGCCGTGACGAACGAACTGGACGTTGCGCCATCCCACGCCGTTCTTACAACCAGGTAGTAAAGGATATCTTCCCCGCCCATGTCAAGCGGGAGACTCCATGACAAATGGATAGAGCCCCCGCTCGTACTATTTCCCTGCAGGTCACGCACACCAGACGGAGGCGAGGCACCGCTTGTCGCAACACATAGAATATCGCTTGGTTCACTTGGTCCATCTGCATTCACCGCAGTGACGGTATAGCAGTACTCGGTCGACTGAACGAGTCCATACTCCTCAAACAATGGGCTGCCGCTCCAAATCACGGCCGGTGTGAGGAGAGTTGACTGGTTTGTCTGTTTGTCAAATCTGCTCACGGTGTATCCATTCAAAGGAAGGCCAGCCAGATCGTCTGGCATGCTCCAACTAATCGTGATACCCCCTCCTGTCTTCGAGGCCACGTTGAGATGTTGAGGCGGTGTAAGCTTGCTGAATGCCAGCGTCGTTACTGTCAGCATTTCCGTTTTTGCGTGCAAGTTGGTATTGACACAGTAGCTCGCCGAGTTTATAGCCACAACAGCAAACCCGTAGACAGAGTTGCGCTCGAACCCCCTCAGCACAATCGAGCGTGATGGGGAGTCTTGTCCATCGTACACAGTAAAGTATGTGGCGTTCGTGGCAGTATTGAGTGCCTGGTAGACAATGTACCCGATAACATCGCTCACGCCTCCGAGATCCAGCGGTAGGTCCCACTCCAAATAAATGTTGCCGCTCGTAACTCTTTGTGCGCGGAAATTGGTTGGTGCTGACGGTAACGTCACCAGCTCCGAAGTGCGAGCAAATGACATGAGCCCTGGTTCGCTTGCACCCTGAACAGCACCAAATGTTAGGCACTATCACGCGCGAAGTCAAATAATGCAAGAAAATTCGTACCATTGCATTTCGGGCCACAGCATACACTTCGTAGTTTCTGTTCACCAAAAGCTTGTAGACTGTGCACACGCACGAACCTGGTACTTCCGCAGCATCACACGTCACGCTGCATGCCTCGCGAAACCCAGGCAGGGTTGTCTGGCTTGTAGTGCTCGATGCAATTTCAGTCTCTCGGAGATACAAAGCGTAGTTCTCCACGGGCCAACCACCCGAGTCTTCTGGGGCCGAAAATCCAAAGGATATACTTCCGCCGCTTTGCGTCACGCCAAGCGGCATTACTTGAGGGGGTTGACTGGGTACTGCCCCATTGGTAGTGACGATCTCAATTGACGTGCTCGAGACAATGATATTATTGCCCGGGTATGCGACCGACCGAGCCGCGATATACACCGTATATGATGTGGACACGTTCAATCCCGATATATTGGTCGCAAGTCCGCTGACGCTCCACGTTCTCACACTGAAAGCATGGTCACCTGATTTGGTCAATTCCAAATCATAACCCGTGACAGCACTTCCTCCATTGTCACGTGGTGCATTCCACTGCAAGTTGGCCGTTGTTCCGCCCATTTTCACAACTTGAGGCATGCGCGGCGGAGACGGAACAGAAGCTGCTTTTGTCTCCACGGTCGTATCTGGCGAGAATCGACTGGAGCCCACACTATTCCAAGCCGCCACAGCAATCAAAAATGACATCTGAGGTGGGAGGCCAGACAGGATAAATGTCGAGTCCGTCATGTTGTAGTAGCTGACGAAGTCTTTGTTGGCAGCAGCTGTAACACGGACAAGAAAGCCCAAAAGTGCCGTTGAATTGTTCTCCGAGGCGGCGCACTCCAACTCCAACTCCCCACCGGTCACTCGAATAACGTTGAAACCAAGTGGAATGTGTGGCACTGCACTTGAAACATCGTCGTCATCTGTGACTGTAACTGCGTGAGTCAACAGTACATCCACGCGCGAGGTTGATTGGTCAACTATTCGGATGCCAAAAGTTCGCGGCCCGCTGTAGACTGCATCGTCAATCAGCTTGATCATCAGTGAAAAGTTGGTCTGCCGGTCACTTAACACAACTGGAGCTCGAACCGGAGCATAATCGTATCCGCCAAGTGCGGTGATATCGAATGTCTCTACTTGAACAGACAGTAGTCCGGCGGAGCCGTTGACTCGAACCAAATTAATGACTGCGTACGAATCACTTTCACGCACATCCGAAGTCGACGCGGCAAACGCGACGAAACCAGCGGCCTGGCTAGGCCGTATCTGAAGTATGGCCTGACCAAGCACTGGTATGCTGCTTGCCGTTAGCTGGAGTGTGGCTGGCATCAGCTTCGAAATATTCCAGTCGTCGTCAACAACGGTAACTGTGATGTTGTGAAGCGTTTGCCCATCGATAAACGTCAACTTCAATGGGTCGGCGCCTGGTGAGCTGGATGTTGCTGGATGGATTGTACAAATGTACCCGCTAGTGTCCTTGTACTCGCATTTCATTGCGAGCAAGCTGGATTCCATTAAAGAAAACTCAACAGAACTTGTCCCCGCTGTCCCACCAACTCGAGTGACAGATATGGTCGTAGATTCTTCGACGATAATAGAATAGAGCACCGTGCCAAACTGAAAAGAGCCTGTTATACATCATAGAGAGGGAGTTGGAAAGCGACCCATGGATACCAAGCCGTGATAAGCGCGTACCTGTGGACTCGTTGACTGTACGAAATGTCTTGACATTGGAGGTACTCGATCCCGCGATTCCGTTTGCTCGCACAAAAACTTCGTAATCAGTGGTTGCTACGAGCGATTCGAGTCGGTACACTGATGGGCACGACCAAGTGGCTGAGTCGGTGCTGGTATCGCAAACAACCGAATTGATTGTCCAGTTCTCGTCTCTAACATGTCGGGCAAAAATGTCGTACGCACGAACGTCGAGGTCTGGCATCAAAAACTGCAGCTCAGCCGATAATGTGTTGACTTTTCGAAGCAGTACGGCGGGATTTGCTGGGATGCCTATCGTCGTTGTGAACTGTCTCACCGTCCACTGTGGTGACCCAGCGCCGTTGATTGAGCGCACTTGGACGGAATAGGAAGTGTTCAGGCTCAGTCCGTTGACAATAAAACTGCAGCAATCGAAATTTGAAGAGGCGAGAACTGCGCTGCCCTGAATCACACGATACTGGTATGTCGAGATCGCGCCACCACCGTTGTCGCAGGCCGGAGTCACGACCACATTGAGCGAATCGCCTCTTCGAGAGGCTAAATCAACAGCTGTCGGTGGTTGCGGCGCTGTTAAGTTCGTCGTCGACGCGGCAAGAAATGACATCTCGCCTTCGTGCAGTGAAGCGTTAAGTGCCGCTACGCTGTACCTGTAAGTTGATCCGGCTACCAAACTGCAGTCGGTAAATGGCGGGGCGTCTAGGGTATCACCAAGCAGCTCAAGATCGCGATAAACGCGATAGCCAACAAGATGCGTCCCGCCAGTGTCCTGGGCACCAAAATAACGGCCGTTGAGTCATAAAATGAGGCAGCGACCGCAAATTGTTGTCTACATCGTCAATTTACCATTGGAGAGTCCCACATCAGCTGGATCGATCCACCTGTGGCTGCGACTTGGCGGAAATTAACAGGATAGCTACTTTTGGTCGGGTGCCTACTGATGATTCCAGCAACAGTTAGGCGCTATATACTCACAGAAAAGAACAGAGAACGGTGCCAACGTACGTAGTAGAGAGCTTTGTGAGTATCGAGAATTCCCCCGGACCGGCAGAACTTTGAGCTTGAACTGCAAAATAGTAAGTTGATGAGTGCTGCAAGTCATAGAATGTCGTTGAATTCGCTCCCTTGGTAAGCTGATATCTGTTTGACGCGCTGGCGATGCTGCATATTCGATCAGCGCCGGACAATCGCGCGACGCAGCACCTTGATGATCCATCAGGGCAAGCACTTGAAGAAGATTGGCACGAGTCTTTGCTCGCTTCAAATGCGTAGCCTTCGTCGATCTCTATGGCATTACATGCACTGCATGGGCCTCCCGAGTCGTCACTGCTGCACGACCCAATTGTGAACACGGTTGCATTGTAGCGAAGACTTCTCAGAGGTACCCCGCCAGTCTCAACGGGAGGACTCCACGTCACTTCAATCGCGCCACCCGAGGAAAAAAGCGACGAAATGTTCCATGGTGAACCAGGTGGAGACAGCGCCAACGTTTTGAACGAGATGCCACTGACCCCTGCAACAGAGCTTGAGGATCCGACAGCGTTGATGGCGGCCACCTTGATAGTATACACCGTCCTCGCGAGCAGCGTGCTGATCACCAACGACTGTGATACTGTGTGCAGGCTGCTTGAGCTTCCGGATCCAATCACGTTAATGGCGTATTCTGCAGAAAAGCATTCGTATTAGCATCCCTTGCTCTCATACCATGCACATCACTATCACCGGCACACGTACCAGAGATGCTGACGCCACCGCTGTCGACCGGCACTGACCAGTGCACAGCAGCGGAACTGGAGGTCACCTTGCTAACACTGACGAAACGGGGTGCTGATGGCGTGGTTGGCACGGTTGTGCTCATCCGAGTCGACTGGCTTAGCGAAGTCGAGCCGAGGTCTGTAATGGCGGCAATCCTAACCGAGTACGTCGCGTTCGCGCTCAAGAAGTTCAGCCGATGGAGTATGCTGGTTGACGTAGGAGCGAACTCCACCTCCAAATCGTCCAGGAGAACAGAAAATCCCACGAGCTTTGAGCCTTTCATGTCTCGAGGTTGGACAAAGTACGCCGAGATCTGACCGCCTGTTGCACCAATGAAGACAGCTGAGGGTGGAGGATCTGGAACCGAGGCTTGCATCGTCCAAGCAGTCATCCATCCGGCCAACTCGACAGCACTCGGAGCGGCTGTGCAGATTTCAACGAGGTTCACTGCAAGCGCTTTGAACTTGTACGATGAGTTCGGCATCAGGGGCGACTGGGAGTCCGGTTCGTCGAAGCCGTAGATGTCGACAAGATCGATGGATGATCCGACCGGTACAGCTTCAATCTCTTCGTAGCTGTCGGAGTCATTGGCCGCAATAAACACCACATAGCTTGTGATACGAGCCCCACCTGATCCACATTCAAACTCATCAGGTGCTGGTCACAGCTTGATTTTGCACACGCAGAGCTATCTGGATCGCATACCGTCATCAAAGGGGGGATGTAGCTGCAGCCGCACCGAACCGCCTGTGCACCAGCATTAATGATACGTCAGCCTGTGTGACCGTTTAAATTGACAACAAAATGGGTCATGGGGCTTTACCTGTTGTTGCAACAACGGTTGGAGGCGGGCACGGCCCAGGTAACTCAAGCTCTCGCGTTGTGACGTACAGCGGCGCGCTCTCGTCGGCACCTGCTCCTCCTTCATTCGTTGAAAAGCTGGTAACCCAGTACGTGGTCTGAGCATCGAGACGATTCAGCGAGAACCAAGTACTTTCAACCGATTTGCCCTGGTTGATGACGATCTGTCCGTCGCTCTCCCGTCGAACGATGACTGTGATGGATGTTAAGTTTGCTCCCCCGGTATCGCTGGGAGTGAACGTTTCGACCTGAATGGATCCGCCGGTCACGCTTCTCAATTGTGGCGCGCGTGACACCCCTGGGGACGATAGGGGCGTCGTTCGAGCCAAGATTGCGTCCGACACCAAGTCACCCGTCGCATTGGAGCCGTCCATCAAGTCGGCGCTCACTTGGAACGAGTAATCCGTATCGTAGATCAGTCCGTACTGGACGTACTGCCGCTCGGCCGCGCTGACGGTGGCCACTTGCTGGTCACCGATGAACACACGAAACGATTGAATGTCGTCGACCGAGTTGTTGGCATACCACGGAGCTGCAATTGTCCTATTGGCACATCCACGCGTCAATCTCTCCTCTCTCAAGTCGCTCCAGGTATCATCGCGAAGGCATTCCTACCACTCCAAGAAGAGTGCGCCACCGGTACGCGAGCTCACCCACGCAAATAGAGTTGGTCCAGCCGTCGAATTCGTCGTCGTTTGCCCCACCACCGCGACGCATAGCGCAAGTAGTTGGCATGCGAAGAGTGAGATGCCCATCAAAAGTCGTCCTCGCGGTCTCCTCGATGCGAGAGAGTCCATCGCTTGCCACGAGCGCGGCGTCCGCAGCTTGCTTTCCACCAAGGACGAGTCGGTGCACCACCTCCCACGCTCAAGTCCAGTGACTCTCGTGCGAAACACAATCTGGCGCGGATCGTGGGCTGACGACGCTCCCAAGAGTCGTGCATGACATGGGTCACTTCCAAAGATTTGTCCCTTGAAAGAAGCGAATCACGGTACTCTCACTCTCACCAGTCGCGGTCTCGTGCAAGTTGAAGAGACTGGGTGTTCCAACAACAGCCTGAGTCTTCGCTGCCCACGTTCAGAAGTTGTCTAGGAGCGATACATGTGTACAGCAAGCAAGTTTCTGGTGACAACAACGTTCTGAGTGAGACACACGCTCAGCATTCAGCAAAATCATTCATGAAAGCCCACTACTCCAGCTCTACTGTGAGAACGGCGTCATTAAACACGGGCTGCGAGGCTGCTCCGCTCCGATGCACGTCCGGCTGATCGGTTATACTCCCGAATGGCCCGATCGGCTTCTGGGAACAAGGCGTGCAGGAACGGGTCCTCGGTGACCAGGTTGCGCACCACATCTGTCGGCTCGAACTTGTACTTCTTCTCCCACTTCTTGTGCTTCTTGAGAATCTGGTGGGCGGTGCTGCCTTGGATCGGGTCCTACGAGGATGATCCGCATTCAAGGTGTCAGTCCAGGCTCCTGCTTGCTCAATAATGAGAAAAGCATCGCCTACGTACCGTTTCGAGCATGTTCAAAATCTCGATCGCTTCAGCGCGCACGATGTTGGGCTCCTTGACCCGGCCGATCCCGGTCGGGCTCTCAAGAATGTTGAGCAGGAAGTTGAAAAGATCCAGTCGGCTCGCGATGAAAACAATCCCGTTGCTCGCATTGCGGTCGCCGTGCTCAGGGTGCATGGACACGATCCGCCTCACGATTTCGAGCACAAATCCAGCCTCAAAATGCAGCGGCCCGCCACGGATGGGGTTGATGATGGCCATCAGGCACGTAAAGAGCGTTGAGCAAACGGGCTCCAGTGACGCGACGCAAGCTCGCGACAAGGAGCACACGCGCAGAACACGGACGACACCGACCACGCAAGGTTCGCACGCCTGCTGGCGCACCGTGTCGTTCAGAAGAACACAACAGTTCTCTGGAATCTGCATCTCGGCAAACTTGTCCAGCAGCCATGTGTCCACCTGTGAAACCACATTAAGCAGGCAGGAGTTAGCAATCGAGACTCACGAGTTGAGATGGCAGTGAACGTACTTGCAGCACGCAGACAAGCGCAGACGACACCATGTCCATGAGCTCAATATCGCGCTGCACCATCGCGTCGTCGTCGCGGCTCAATTTGGCCCTGTACGCTGACGTCATGTGGGCAAGCTGGCGGAAAAGAACCTGGAACTCCTCCCACAGACTTGTCGCGAAGAACCTGAGCATTTAACAAATCAGCGAAAGGAATGCAACAACAACCGCTCAAGTCGCAACAAGCACGTACAATGGGTCGCTGAGCGGGTGCGTCGGCATCTGCAGGAATAAGGTCACATACACATTCCCAGCCATGGGGAGCAGGCAGATGGAGCTGTAGTTGACTTCAAACGAGTCGACTACCGACATGTATCTCCCACTTTCCGTCTCGGTTGTCGAGTTCGAAGAGTAGTAGATGTTGAGAAACTCGGTCACCTTGCTCCGCAAGTAGTTCCGGAAATCGTTGTTCCAGACCAGCTCCGGGTTGTGATGGTCCTCCTAAGGAAACGATCAACAAAAGGTCAGTTTGCGCATTCCTTCCCTGCAGGACTTCACTTCGCTCCAGAAGTAGGTCTTACCATCAGGAACTCCACCACGTGCTCTGGATCGGCAGCAATTTTGCGGACGATCGCTGGAGGGAAGAAGCGACACAGTGTCCGCCTTCCTTCGATGCAGATTGGGTGCTCCTCTTTCACAAGCTCCGCGAGGACGAGGGCTGATGGGACGCGCAACCGCTCGGCGACATCAAACTCCTCGTCGATGATAATCTCTTCCACGAGCAGCATCCACGCAATGAACTCCAGGTAGCACCCAGAGTGGAGAATCTCGGCCACAAAAGCTTCGCGAATCCCGTGCGCGCACAAGTTCCGGATGATCTCGAGAACATCAGGCCCAACCTCGCGACAGAGATGGATGAGCTCGATCAAGATGTCGCATATCCCGAGCGAGATGGACGCTTTGCCGAACTCCGACATGCACGACAGCACTTTGAGCGTTGTGATGCAGTGGATGCGGCATGGGATGTATAGCTTGCTTGAAAGCGCCAGGCTCTGCTCTGCGTCCTCGCTCTGGTGAACCTCATTGTCGGGTGGGAACAGCATCCGCAGCAGCATCTTCATGGCACTGATGTCGGCCACAATGTTCTTCTCAACAAGCTCCGGCACGAAGCCAGCAATGATTGCCAAGCAGTTGAGCGCAGTGACGCGGTCCATCGTGGTCAGCTCCTCCTTATCGATTCGCCAGCCCGCGTATGGTGGAAGAGTCTCCACCTCCCCACTGTGGTGCACGAGTTGAGGGCAAATCAGCGCGCCGTTGTCGATGAAGGTGAACAATTCGTGGAAGAAAGCAGGCTTCAAGCCCAAAGTCGGGTCTGCCGCTGGGACTGGGTTCTGCTCGAGCACGAAGAGGCTGCTCATGAGAGTCTCGATGTACATGCCACCGACGTAAAAGTGGTCCCCGAGGTAGTCGTAGCGGAAACGAATGGCGTCTCCGTAGTCCTCGTCATCCACAACGCTCGGGGGATTTTCCGACTTCGACGAGATGAATGCCAGCATTTCGTGTCGCATCTTTTCGTTCCAGAACAGCGTGTACGACTCGCAATCACCGTGGAGCAGCTTCAAGAACTCGTGGTGACTCGGCAAAAGCAGCAACTCTGACAGGTTCGGAGTCAGGAGCGCATCGGCGACACTCTTCACCAGCGTATTCTTGGGTGAGGCCAGCTCACTTCCCTCGATAAAGAACCCGCCCAGTCGGCACAGCGAGCGCACCGCCATGATCGCCAGCATGTTTTGGACCTCGTCTGTCATCTTCGAGAAGTCGTCTTCCACTGAACCCATTTCGGAGTCAAGTCGGGCCAGCACGGTCGCGTCATCGAGAGCAACGTTGTAGCTCGAGACAAAAAGGAACAGTTGCCACAGCACGCCGCTGCGAGTGAAAAGCTCTTGGTTTTTCTCGAGTGCCGAGGCCCTCGAAATCCCTGTGGCATGACAGTGTTAGATGTGTCATGCTTCGGATATACATCATGGCGTGATGAGTAATGGCTTACCTTCCAGCACTTGTTGCGCAAGCTTCGACAGCAAGAACGTCTTTCTGTCGGAATGCGTCCACACCCAGAGGATGGTAACCATGTCTGCTGCCAACGTGGTCGTCTCCGCGATCCATTCGCAGCCTCGCGGGGACGCTGCGAGACCAGTGATTGTCTGCAACACGTAGAAGCACACCTCGTGCACCCACTCTTGCCGATCAGCTGTCTCGTTCAGGATCTTCGAAAGGCAGAAATTGACAACGCGCTCGAGAACTGAAAGGTCTTGCATCAGGAGGACGTCGCCGTTGACGGCTGATACCGCACACGTGTTGAACAGAAGCTCGGCAGCGCAGACAGAGATGTCCTTGACTTGCTGCTCCGATGAGTCCGCGGATGGAGCTGCCTCGGCCGTGCAGTGCGTCGCCAGTAACTTCAGCAGGAGGCCGTACCCATCGAATTCGTACAGGCTCAGCGCATTCGGGTACCGGTTGCAGGTGATAACCATCGAGTTCAGAATCAAGAGCAAGTTGATGGGGTCGTGCCCAGCCGTGATCAGGCTCTCCCGCGGAGTTGTCAGCACGTTGTAGGCTTCGTTCAGCTCCAGCATCCTGCTTACACAGAAGGAAACAAACGTGAGATAACTCACGAACGGTAAACGCACCGAATAATTGTAGCCTGCAAGATACCGTTCAGTCCGCTGAGACGTGAACATGCTTGAGTCACGAAGAAGAGCAGCTTGAGCCTTGAACTTCCCGCGAAGAGTCATCTCGTCACACTCATGCTTGTCCGCATGCAAAATCTCACGCGCACGGTCGTGGCTGAGCGGAGACCCCAGGCGTGATAGTTCTTTACGCCACGCACCAGACAGCGCGTCCATGAGAGCCGCCGGATCGTCGACTGTGAATTCTGGATGCTTACAGTAGCTACCGAGGTAGACGCCGCCGCACCATAGCTCATCGGATAAATCCTGGAAGGAAATTGGTGCGATCGGGCAGGAATTCCACTCGGCGGTCACATCCTCTTCCAGCACGGCGATGTAGTCCTCAAAGTGCACCCGGCAGCATCGCTGAAGGTGAATCCGCATGTCTTGATTCCAGAACACTTTCGGAGAGTCACAGCCCTCCAAGAAGACAGAGGCGAACTCGACGGGTGACGTCGACTGCAGGAATTCCACCATAGCCTCCGGAAGAAGACTTTTCAGCGCGCTGGTGCTCTCAAATCCGTCTTGAAGTGTGTGAATCCACTTCAGCAAGGCGGCCACAGGCGAGATGTCGGAGAAATTGCTCGCGAAAAGCATGTGGAAGAGCCCCCATTGGAACAGATGGCTGACATTCGAGCCTTCCGCTCCATGCAGCTCGCTGATGTGTTGGTAAACAGTCTCGAGAAGTGTGGCAACCTTCGTGGAGAGCACCGGTGAGTCTGTGTGAAGCAGCAACGGGATGACTCTTCGCACGTGTCTCCACAAGGTTGTTGTCCCTTGAGGGAGTGGGAATACCGGAGAGCGTTTAGCAGCAGTAGCTTCGGCGGCGCACTCCTCCTGCAAAGCGTTGCTCCGCACCACAGAGAGCAAAATGCTGACGGCATCATGGGCAAGCTGAAGTAAGTCGACCCCTCCTTGAAGCTCTAGCTCCCAGCGCAGTTGGGGAATGTCCATCAGCCTGGACTTGACAAAGGATGCTTCGCATGCCGGGTCTGCTTGGCGACGGACCCACAGCGTTGAAATATCCAGCGTCCGCTCTTCGTGCCGCTGCTTCAGTTCAGACACGTCAACGCAGCCGACAGTGCCTCCATGCTCGGCCTCCAGGACCCACAGCTTCTTCGAGTTACCGCTCGATGGTTGCTCGCGTCTCGACGTGTGAACCAGCTGGAGCAAGCGAGTGATTAGCTCCATGCTCTCAGGGCTTCGCAAAATGCGCTTCGCGTTCGCCGGGTGCAAGCAGAGCGCTCGAATAGAGTGAACTAGGTCTTCGACAATCGGAAAGTGCACGGTTTCCTTGGCCAGTGTAGCCAGGTAAGCCACTTCCTCGAAGTCCGTGGCGCCTCGATCTCTGCAATACGCGGTGGCTAGAATCCCCATGCCCTTTATGCACAGGAGGGCCGTTGACGTGTCATTGTGGTATTCAGCCCGAACATTCTCACGGAGAAGCCGACAGTAAAGAGCCGCCAGTAACTCCTTTGGGTGGCGAACTTGGACTTGCTCTGGTGTGAACTCCATGAAAGCATCCTCTGACATGACCGTTCCGAAGAACGACACCTTGCTGTGAATGCTGGAAAGCACTCGCAAGTAGCACTCGCCGACGACAATCTCGTCAGCGAGGCTCGAGAACGTGACAGAAAAGTCTTCATGATTCCAGCGGGCCTTCATGTGACCCTGGCTGATCTGAAAGCGAGAGAACCGCTTGATCTCGGTGACAAGTGCCCGACGAAGCTCCGCCCGCGAGTGATTGTTCCAAATCAGCTGCACCGACTCGTGGTCGAGGCACAGCTGATGAAATAGCAGGCGAAAGTTCTCCTGCCCTCGGTGCGAGTGCATCATTCGGTGCCTGGACGCTCTGTGGTGGTTCCTTGCCTCCGATTGTCCGCCTTTGTCCTTCAGCATCAATGTGCTTGTGATGAAGCTCAGCGCAATATCACGTTTTCGGAGGCGGCCTGGAAGGATTTGAGGCGAGCGCTTCTTCGACCCAGTGCTGTCGCGCGAAATGTCCTTGGTCGTGGCCGCCACTACTGAGCTCTGAAGCTTTTTCAACATCCGCGCTCTCGATTGCTCGTTCTCGATTGGCGTGTTGAACGAGTCGTTGTGATCAGGTGGCGAGAGTGGCAGGTCCGTTTGCACCAGCTGGGAATCGGATAGCCCGCGTTGAACTGGGTCGTCGTGGTCTGGCGCCTCCATCAGCACACCTAGCGACTGCGAACGGCCTTCGAGCTCCCTTGGCGGTGATTGAACGGTGTTGACGCTGACTCCACTTCCGGCTCCCCCAAATAACTCTGCGATCTCGTCTTGGACAGTTGAATCACTGCGGATTGACAGGCCTTCCACGTCGTTCTCGGCTTGACATTCTTCTTGCTCGATTCGGAGAACCTCGCGCTCGATGCGATCAAACTCTGCATGTTCTGCAGCAGACCGTGGTTGCTCGCTCAGAAAATGGAGGAATCCGGAGGGAACGATGCGGGACAGGAGCTGCTTCGATGTCTCATGGTGGCTCATCCACAGTGAAATCAAGTACCGGCTCACGGTCCGCTGCTCAAATGAGTCGTCGAACATTGACTGGTAGAGGTGGCGAAGCACGATGCCTTCTGTCAGCGCGGCGTCACGGATTCGAGAAGCGACAACTGGATCACACTCCTCCAGAGTCGTCTTGAGCAGCAGAGTGCCTGCATCGAAGCCTGATTAGCGATTGGCGACACAGTAAAAATTCAATGCGAGGTACGTACAGGCTTCCACCGTGGTTGCGCATCGTGACTGGAACAAGATCTTCAGAAGGGTACTGTAGAATCCAGCAACCTCCTCCACAATCTGTTGAAACTCGATCGGCCCAGTTGTCGACCTCCGTGAGCACAGGCAGCCTTCAAGAGTTTGAAGCAGTCCCATAACCACCAAAGGCCCGGCTGTATCCTGCGTCACCGCGTTCGGGGACTGACTCGGCTCGACATCGATCCCGGCCAAATGGCTCAGCAACGACTGCACGAAGTACGAGTTGCCTAGCAACAATTTCTTGTTGTAAGTCTCCACTTCTTCACAGAACTTGATCGAAGACTTGTCGAGCTCTGCAAGCAAACCAGGCAGTGAGGGATTAATCGGGGAACAGCATTAGTCAGCGGAGCAGGAAGTGCTTACTGGTGGAGCTTGGGACTTCATGGACTGTCAGTCTTCTCAGCAGCAGAGTCGTCCAGAACACGACGAACTCATTCCCGTTGACGAGGAGATTGGTCACGGCGTCTGCGATCTGGCCGACCTGGCAGATCTCTCGAAACCCGTAGTACGAAGAGGCGATCCGGAAGAGAGCCTGGATCAAAGTTACAGCCGCACGAGTAGCGATCGGCTTTGTCTTTGCAGCATAGTACAGTTGAGCTATGATCGGGCGTAGCGCATCCGTGACGATTGACTGCTTCGTGTTGTAGGCAATCCCGCTCGCTGGTACGTTGGCGTTAAACTCCGCCACGATCTCGACAAAGCTTCTGTCGCCTGCTGTCACGACCGAGCTCCCGACCTTCCCCACCGATGACATCCGCTGCAGGTAGCAGCTCGCGATTGACGTGTCCTTGAAGAAGGAGTGCGTTTCCGTCGCATCTTCTAGGGCGAAGAACGGAAGCAGCCGCAGACCCCGCTCGTTGACAACGCAACCGATAAAGAGTTCTGTGTTCTGCTCGCAGGTGACGCTGATGTCGTAAATGGCGGCCAGCACACCATCGCGGTCCGGTGAGGTATACTTGCGCGTTTCCCCGCTGACGAACTGGACATCGAACTGCTCCTTGCTGTTCGGCGTGCGCACGAGCACATAGATTTGGCGAAACTCGTAGCATGCGACCACTTTGCCGCGTTGGTCGAGCTCAATCAGCGCTTTCTCGTGGACCGAAAGGGTGCGAGCCACGGGGCTTTCATACTTGGGTGTGAGCTTCCGGACAGGGAACTGGACAAATGGATCACCGTACGTAGACCCATACGTAGCGCGCTCCTCCTTGACCACGGCGGCCGTGACGTTTGTGCGCGCTTTGATCACACACCCGATCGCTTCTGCTGCTGCTTGGACGCGGCGGAGAATCAGCTGGCGCTGGCTGCTGTAGAGCAAGCGACTGCGTCCCGAGTACCCGATGGCAAACCCCTCGCTCGTGTCGGTTAGCGTCGTCATGTGCTCCATGTCCGCGTAAAAGTACTTGGACCTGATCTCGCCGTCGTCACCCCTGCAAGTTACGCCGTCCGTCCCGATCTCCAGCGTGCAGCTGAACGTCAAGTCTTTCCTGGACCACTTGGTGCACGCGTACTGGTTGCCTTGCGCTGGGTTTCGCTGGAGAAACTGGTCCTGCAGCCTGTACAGGTCGGACAGGAGCCGCGCACGGAAACGGCACCGCAGCTTGAGCTGCTCGTCCTTCTTGGCCCCCTTCAGCACGAGCGTGAAGCCCTGGGCATCGCAGCAGCACGTACTCCGTTAGGCGACCACCCACCCACACAGATGGACAAGTCCGATTGCAGCACAGCAGCAGAACGCCGTCCCGACCTGTTGATCGCCCGCCTCGAGGTTGATCCCGCTCAGCGCCGTCAGGGACCACGTGTTGGTCACCTCAAAGTCGGTTGGGTCTATCGTGCAGAAGCGCGTGGGCGCGAGCGCCAGGATGCGCTCGTACTTGCCGCGCCACGAGACTTTGACGACCTGGTACTTGGCCACGAACTCCTCGATGGGCGTCGTCGCCAGGAAGGACACGCGCTCGCCGTGCCGCCGCCCACGCGACAGACTGTGGCGGAACGAGCCAGCCTCGGACGGCGCGCCGTCGTCGCTGCTTGCCACCGTGCGCGTCACCTCGGACGCCTCGTTCCCGTTCCGGTTCCCGTTCCCGTTGCTGTTGCCGTTGCCGTTGCCGTTGCTGTGGACCGTCCGCGACCGCCACGCGAGCGCTATCCCGTCCGCCCCCGCGTCCGCCATGTCGGTCCGCTTGACGGCCTCCTTCCTTCCTTTCTCCCTTCCCTTGCTTCTTGCTTCGTTGCCGCCGCCGAAGGAACTGCCTGCCGTCTCGTCCTCTTGTTTTCCCGTTCGCTTCTCCCACCTCTATTTTGGCCACTTTGCACGGCGGCCCGGCTCTTCTGTATGGACGGAGTGATGGTCAGCTTCTTTGACACGCGCGGGGCTGCGGTGTTCGAGTCGATAGTGAAGCCAAGATAGTGGCTGATCACAAGCGTCCCGGTTCTGGTGCGGAGCCACCCTGGCTTCACTTCAATTCCAGATCGTGCCCCCATGGCTCGAAGTGC